>PVKA01041196.1:0-18242 GCA_004027165.1 Ctenomys sociabilis | reverse complement strand
TTTAATTATTTCTGTTACTATGTCATCAGTTTCATTAGTCCTTTCTTTTGTGATATTTAAGCTGCTGTTATTCATATGCATTGGATTTTTCTGTTTAAGGGTACAGAGCACTTGAATGTTTCCTGTCATTAATTTTTCTTCTCCCAGAAATCAGAGTTCTGTGATGTTTTTTCTCCATTGAATAAAAAGTTGCATGAGATATATTTTGCCAAGTTTTCTAGTTCTTTAATGGTAGAATGGCACGAGAGTCCATCATAGCAAAATAATGTTAAAATATTAACGTCCTTATTTAGCTAAGGCTTCCAAGAATTTTGTAGCAAGAGGCTGAGAGAAATAGAGATAACCCTGAGACCCTAGGGAAAACGCCAATATTATTACCTTCATTTTTTCGGTTGAAGGTTCTCTCTGTTTACCATCAGGCTACTACAGTCATGTAAGAGAAATGAGTAATAAGGAGACTGAAAGGTGAATTGGATTTGACAAATTTTGAATTAGGTTGCAGCTATCAAATCATATTGGGCTTTCTCACATGTATCAAGGAGTCATAGGAGCCTACTGGATTGTGTGGTGTCTATTTCTAGTAGGTTGTTCATGTGATTCTCAAAAAAAAAAAAAAAAAACCACTGCCACTAATGGGCTCATTTTTTGTTAGTGTAGGCAGAGTACGGTGCGTGTGTGAGACCGACTGATGGGGAGTATGATGAAGAAGAAGGAGAGAGTTGATCATGAAAGCCCCAGCTATGCAGCCAGAGAATCCCAGCATCTATCATGTAGATACTAGGGAAAGTGTCAGTCAGCTTCCTGTCACCATGACGAAATAACTGAGAAAATCAGCTAGATGTATTTGGCTCATAGTGTTGGAAGTGTCAGTCCATGGTTGCTTCTGTTGCTTTTGGGCCTGAAGTGAGGAAGGACAGCTTGGCAGGGAGCGTGCAGAAGAACAAAGCCGTTCACTTCGTAGAAGCCGGAAGGCACAGAGAATGCAAAGAAGAGACAATGGGGCTTTCTCCTGTGCGGTGCACCTTTGCAAGTTCCCATCACTCCCAGTAGCCTCACAGGCTGGGGCCAAGCCTTCACTGTGTAAACCTCTGGGGGACATTTATAATGCAAACCATAGCAGGAGTTACCAAATAACCAGTATTCACTAAACTGGAGGTGACATTCATTTTACAAACATATTTTCATAATCTATTGCTACATAGGTGCAGCCAAAATAGGCACCAAATCAAAATAAAATTCGAGAAGTACTAAAATATTGTTCTATAAAATGAAATATTCAATGATTTCCTTAATCTGCACTTTGAGTGAATTATTTTATATAGATTTACTAAGCAGAATTTAAGTTTCAAGGAGGAAGAAAACAACAGATAAAGAGATGGTTTTAAAAAATGTACCATGCTTAGGGCCAGGGAGATGGCTCAGTGGAATAAGTGCTTCCCTGGCAAGCACAAGGGCCTGAGTTCAATCCATGGTTCCACCAAAAAAATAAATAAATAAAAACGTACCATGCTTAAAAGAAAGAAGTCTGATCTTTAACCAAAAGTTGAATAAAACACCATAGATTTATAAATCAATAAATTAGGATAAAAATAAGCAGAACATTAGCCAGAAAGCACTTCCTACCCAACAGATAAAAAGGCCCCAGTGATTGATTCTAGGCTAGGTTAGCCAGGTAGCCAGGCCCAAAAGGTGCACTACATGCAATGAGACAGAGAAATCTCATGATCTAGGGCCGTTCCAGTGAAGAATATACTGGATGAGGTTGAAAGGAAGGGTGTCGTAATACCCAGTGTGGTCATCCAACCAGTTATTCATACCAAATACATGCATATTAAAATTGGAAGAAGAAAAAATAAGGAATTAAGAAGAGAAAAAGTACAAACAATTGAAAAAAAACGATGAAACAAATTACAGCCTTAGCTGCTTCTTTCCATAGTCGAGCAGAAACATATAGCACAGTTGTCAAAAGCATCCTGCTTACGTACATAGCTATATCTCTTTTCCCACTCCCTCTTGTAAGTGAAAATCTGTATCACTCACAATTTTTTCTGTTTTAATTATAATTTGTGCAAAGAAAGAAAGAAAGAAAGAAAGAATCACTCTAGAAGCTGGGCCTAGTGGCACACACCTGTAATCCCAGCACTCGGGAGGCTGAGGCAGGAGGATTGTTGTGAGTTCGAGACCAGCCTGAGCTACAAAGTGAGATCAATGCCAGCCTGAACTGCCTAGTGAGACGCTGTCTCAAAAAGACAAAAAAACAAGAATCACTTTAGAAGGGAAATAAGAGCCAAAATGTGGCTGGACGTCCCAGCCGTCTGTAAGGCCCCTTTCCAAGCAGCGGGTCTGCTTGCACAGCAGCTTGCACAGTGCGTGTGTGGCAGCTGGTGGTGCTGCTGGCAGTTCTCAGCCAGGTGAAATTGTTGTCTGTCCAGGGGATTTCGGGAACATGGTAAGCACAAGGGTTCTATGAGGACGAAGCAGGCCTATCAGATAAGGCTGCATTCATGCAGTGATGACTGGTGGGAATTTGAGGGTGCCGTTGGGCAGTTGGGGACACTAGTGTGGGCAGTGGCCAGGGGTGCTCACCACCTGCACTGTACAGGAAACTGGGTGATGGAGAATTGCCCCACCCAAATGCCTTGGTACTCGGTGAGAAATACTGACTGGTGTGGAGGACTCAGGAACTGTGGCTGTCTTCCTTGCTCGTCTAGTGCACTATGCTTGGTCTCTCCCAAGTAGATGTTGAATGCGTTCTTAGGGAATATTGGCCAGAAGGGATGGTGGATGACCCTGCCTGAGTTCGCTAAATGCTTGCCTTGGGCAGGGCAACTGCAGGTGTCAGTCTTGCATTAATTACCTGAATCGCAGACCAGATTATAAAGGGAGTTGTTTTTAGGCCCATTTCAGCTCAGTGTTATGAAGGTTCTGTTCTTGCTTGGATCTGGCAAAAAGAATATTCCCTCAGCATGTAGATTTAGATTCAATTCTGAAGTAAAAATTAGGATCACAGCAGTAGGGTAAATACCATCCCTTTCCACCCTTCTTCCACCTTTCCTCTATTGTAGGAAGATGTTGCTACAGCTGTATCCAAAGCCTCTGAGGCCCACACATGTACCAAAGACCCCATAAAGTGGGGACAATCAATTCCCACCACACCCCAAACTTTAGCTTTCAGCTCCTGCCTCTGCAGGTGCCTGAGCCACCATTGTCCTGCTCACTTCTCTCACTACTATGGCCCAAACCCTCCTGCATTACCAGTAATGTTGATATATGGAATATTCTGGGGTCCTTAATGCACTAAATCAGATAGCAGCTCTGCCAATCAGGGAAACTTCTACTTAGACTAAGATTACATGACCATGATTTGGGGAAAATCTGTTCTTCCTGGTGTTCCCTGTATGCCCTTACGATAGTGGAACACGTTCATGGGGCCAGAATAAGGAGGCTTGGGGCCCAGCTGTGACCCCAACTGCTCACTCATGATCACTGTACCTGTGCACATGGCCTCATCCCTTAGGCCCACTTTGTCCCCATAGAACCCTTGTGCTGTCACATAAATAGGTACCTGGCAGCCTACTCTATAAATAGCCACACAAGCCCAGACTTGCCTGAAACTCCTGACAAACACAGGCTGCTGTCAGGTTGTCCTCTCCACTCCAGAGTGAGGAGGGATTAGACAGTGTTTCATGGCAATCTTTTCTGCACCTAAATTGCTCTTTGATTTGTTCTTAGACAGAAAATAAGCCTTTGAAGGTGAGGTGATATCTCTCAGGTCCCAGAGGCCCCACCTCAGCCCAACCTTAGCTTCCTGCCCCTCTGCTAGCATCTTCTGAGCCATGTGTATTCTGGTGGAAATACACTGCTTATTGTGGTCTAAAGGAGCTTTTGATGCAACCATTCCCATTAGCTCTTGTGCACCCACAGAAAGATCCTGGGCCAGAGAGTGATCAAGTCATTTAGGGTTAATTAGAAAGGACGATGCTTCTAGCTGGTAAAGTTTTAAGGTTCGCTTGAGTAGTGAGAAGAGACCCCCCTACAATTTGTACTAACTTGAACTAAATTCTACATATAATAATGATAGTGGTTTCTACTTTATCTCGTATACCAGATGGGAAAAGGTATAATCTACAATCCATATCAACGCACTCATTATCTCTGGACTCCACATCCATGGCTTGAACCAACTTCAGTGTTAAAATATTTTGGTGAAAAAATGTCTGGGCTGGACAGCTACAGACGTTGTTTGCTGTCATTATTCCCTTCACAGCATGGCACAACTATTTAGACAGCATCTCCATTGCATTTGTTTTAAGCCACCTAGCGATGACTTGAGGCATATGAGAGTATGTGAGTCAGCTCAGTGCAAATATTGTACCATTTTATATAATGGACTTTAACATTCAAAGACTTTTTGTATCTTAGGGTTCTGGGACCAATGTCCCATGGATGGGAGGGATGGTTGTACTGTTGGAATTCACCCAACCAGAGCCTCAACTCCAGCCCTCAACAAAAGGCCTCTTTATCTGCAATTCACTCTCTAACTAAATCTTACGCCCAGCCCAGTGGAACGATGCATTGAGCCTGGCTGAGCCACAGTATTTTAGAAAATTAATATCATATCCAAATTTGCTTCAGTCTGATGGCAACCTCCATTGGTTCCAGCTAAAAATTAAAATAGTACGTACCCCCTAAATTGTGAGTGTTAAAGGAGTTTAACATGGAAAGCCTTCCCAGAATGTTGTAAGTGTGCAGGACACATCCAGATCCCTCTCTCTGCTGTTCAGTCATCTCTATGGCTAAATGAATACTCATGCTTTAATCTGTATTGCTATTTTGTGTTCCTTTGTGTTCTCATGTAGCAGCACTTCTTCTAGGGCATCTGATTCTAGGTCCTAAGCTCTCATTGTGAGCCTTAGCTGTTGCTCACATTCTTCCTCAGTAACATTTGGAAGTACCGAGACTGTCCTCCTGTTTCTAGGAAGGCTATTTCTGCTTAAATGTGAAATTCCGAGGGCCACAGGTAGCCCTGGGTACTGTGCTATGTGTCTCTCACCTGTGCCCACTTTGGAGCCTGTATTCTTTTTGTCATGATCAGCATTTTCTGCTCTGAAGGCTGCTGTTGTTTTCTGAGCTTTCTGTTATGGTGATAGAAGGAGTGTGGGGTGCAGGATGGACCCCATGTTTTCCCTGATTGGCACTGGAACTAAAACAAGACTCCCACTGTCTGGCATTTATGTATCATGGTCCTTCCTGTGCAAGAATACAGAATATCTACTGAAAAAGCGAAGTTCCCAGTCCTGGAGGCATGAACTAGAAACGAGGGCTGAACATTGATCCACTAGGAAGCCTTGGCCTGGACTTTTCTGCTTGAACAGTCACTGGTGTGGTACACCTTCAGTCTCTACCTCTGCTGCTGCTGCCTGTTACAGCATAATTTTCTTTAAGAACAGCTCCCTGTCCCCCTCCCATTACACACTCCACTTCCACCCCAAAGAGAAGGACTGAAGGAGCTGTTCTGCTTACAGCACAGCTGTCATGTGAAGCACACTTCTGGTCTCCTCACCAGAAAGGTCCTGACACCCCATTCAGCCACTACCACCATCCTTGACCAAACTATTTATCTAGTGTGTGGAGACAGAAAGTTGATCCTTTTATGAGGGAATCCTTTCTTCCATCCACTGCTCTAAAGTAATGCTGATAATCAAACATCTAACAGTTAATCAATCCTTGTTATAAGTACCAATCTTGCCGGGCGTGGTGGCGCATGCCTGTAATCCCAGCACTCGGGAGGCTGAGGCAGGAGGATTGTTGTGAGTTCGAGACCAGCCTGAGCTACAAAGTGAGCTTAAGGCCAGCCTGAACTGCATAGCGAGACCCTGTCTCAAAAAGACAAAAAAAAAAAAAAAAAAAAAAGTACCAATCTTCTCTCCTCCTCTATGTTAATAAAAGACAGTGAAAGGCAACTTTCTAAGTGCCTAGAAAGCATTAGATGTGTACTAGATTTCTAAGATAATTTGGACGTTGGCTGTCTCATCATGTGTGCGTGGTTTTCTACAAAATAATTTAAAATGCACACAGATAAAAGATTCTATAAATATGTAATACTCGACCTCTGAAGCATGAAGAAACAAACATCTTTAATATTTAGTGTATTTTGAGTCTATTGCTCCAGGCAGAAGGTGGCAGAAACTCTCCTAAGGACAGTGTTGCTCTTTAGTTGTGGGGGAAAAAATGCTTTTTGGAATTTTGATTATGCAAAATCTGTCAATCCAAGATATGAGTCTAAAAGAGATATTCAAACAAAGAAAGAGCTGCATTTCTCTGTATGATAAATGTGCTGATTATTATCAGTAACTGTGCCCATAGTACTGCTTACCTATCCAGGGCCCAGCGAAGCTGACCTCCAGAAGGCACTAACCAGGTTCCCCTGCACATGGATTCCACTGGGGTTCAGTCCACAGGAAGAGCTCATAGGGGAGGCATGGACACTATAGGTATTTATTTTTTAACTTTTAAAAATATTTTTGTCATTTCTTTTGAGTCAGGATCTCACTCTGTAGTTCAGGGTGACCTTAAGCTCACTTGGTAGCCCAGGCAGGTCTTGAACTCACAATAGTCTTCCTGCCTCAGCCTCCCAAGTGCTGGGATTAGAGGTATACACCACCATACCCAGTAGGTATTTATCACCTCGTACATCTCCCCTGGTCCATACCAGTTTTTACTGTTGGCTTCATTTCTCCAGAGGTCCAGCTCCTGAAGGGGCCTCTACTTCTAGGCTGAAGCCTCCACCAGGCTCCAGTAATGCAGATAAGGGCCAGGCATGGTGCCGCCTCCCAGCATTGCTAGTCTCCCTGGATTTCACTACCCTTTGTGGGTTCCTTTCACTTAGGTAATGAGCCGCTTCACTGAACTGTCTTCCACCAAGCTCCTTCGTTCTCTGCCCAGTTCCTGCTGCCACCCTGGTTACTATCCACTAACAGTGACATCCTTTTGTACCTGAGATAGGAGCAGGTAGAGGCTGTGTCCCTTTGAGAAGACAAGGGAGAACAGGCTCTGAAGTAGGATAAAAAATGATACGAGAGGCTGCCAGGGCTCAAGCAGCCAGCTCCACACAGGACAGAATGGCTGAACTTTAAAGCTTTTTTATTTGTCTGACTTCTTTCTAATTCTCCATTACCTCCATACTTTCTAGATATTGAATAAGTCACAAGTAAGTAAATGGGACTTGGTTAGATGCTGGGGTCCAAACAGCTTTCACCTTTCAGGGTCACTGGGCTGTGAAGGCAGTGTAAGGGGCCAGCAGAGCAGCCAGAGGCGAGATCAGTGGCTCTTCTGTGGATGCCTGAGGCCCAGAACTGCCTCCAAAAGTGGAGAACAGTAAAGACTTGTTTGGCTCTTAAAAAGAAGAGGAGCCACCATCTCACATTAAGAACTCAAAAAAAAATCATTCAAAGATACAGTCCCAGTAAACACAACAATAGAGCCATGTAACCAGCATGAAATCTTTTTTCACTTCAAAAATAAAACTTTCTAGAATTACTAAATAACTTATCACATACACTGGAGCCAGGAAAATAAACACAACCCAAGATAAGTACTGCAGGTTTGAAGGCACAGGAGGTCGTATGACACTCTAAGATACCCTTTGCGAGCCCCAAGCATGTATTTTCTGCCTTAAATAGAACAGGCAAAAGCATCAGGCTGTGGGGGCACTCACACCCTGGCCGAGTCAAAGTCTGAGCTGATGGTGAATTCAGCCATAAGCTTCCATTTAGAACAGCAAGTTTTTTGTTTAAAGGAGAAATCAATCTGAAGGGGAAATATTTTTTATTTCCACAGAAATGTTTGAAAAGTATAATTATCATGCAAGGATTGCCTTGAAGGTCCTGTTTTGATCTCTTTGTATGCTATTCGAACAGGGCGAATGTTAGATAATTCGATGAGTGCATCTGAAACCACTGGACCATTTAATAGTTCTTCCAAATGTGAAATTCTCATTTCTGTGAGCCTTTGCTTAGAGATTTAATTATCAAGGATAGAAAATAGTGCCAAAATAGTACAATTATTCCCCTAGCATCCTCCCTCCTAGACATTGTGTAGCCACCCCAGGACACCCCTACCTTTTCAGGCCTCTGTGTGTTTTCCCCACCCAGGGCACATTTCCTGCCTACCTGCTTGCTTTATCTCACAGACGTCTACATGCCTGCAGAAAGCCATTCTGATTTTCCAGCTATATCATTTATTTATACATAGTGACTGAGGGCCAAGTGCCCCCAGAGCATTTCATGTTTGTGACTCATGGTGCCACCAGCTAGGATGGCTTCTTGCTTCAGAGATAATGGAAATTAAAAGAAAAAAAACCCAAGGTTTTCAGGAAAAAGCTTTAATTGAAAGTAAAGAAAATAAACATAGCTATGACAAAGATCAAGTTGATCTGCTAAAAAAGATATTAAGAACAAATAGGGAAGTACCTCAGTTACAGATCAAACTAGGCCACCCACAAAAGCAGGAAGCTATTTTTTTAAGAGTAAAGTTAAACTTTACAGTATTATTTTTTATATATACAAAGAATTACAGTACATGTTTATGGGGACTCCTAGTGCAGGGTTCCCCTCTTTTTCACTATGAATTTCACTTCCAACTGACAGTCTGAGGGGACAGGGCCGGGTGGGGGAGGAACAGTGATGGGCCTTGGCTGGATCCCCTGCCCCTCCCCTCTCTTAAAAATATAAAAACAAATATCATGTCAGCTCATTTTTTTGCCAAGACCTACAAAGCTGCTTTTCCACAAGCTCCTGTGTGTTGCACTCACAACCTTCCACACACCTATATACACACACAGGCAGCACCACCTCAAGCTGGGAGACTACCCGCTCCACCTACCCTGGAGCATAAAGAACCAGGACTACTCATTTGTGCTCAGTGTAGGTATTTAGGATAAGAAGTTATCCACATCAAAAAGGGAGAAGCCAGGCACCCCAGCCTGGACAGTTTCTCCCAGCGTGGTAAATGCCATAAAAAGGATAAGAAGTAAGAGACACCGATGCAAACAGCGGCAGAATAGATTCAAAATATGACCAGTACTCTAGGAGGAATGACAGACTGCCCTAAGCACTTCACTGAGGTTCCTCAATCTGAAAACAACTGCAAGTTAGATGAGAACTAGGAAACACTTATAGGAGATTTATTGAAGTCCAGTCAGCAGGAAGGGAGATCTGAGGAGTTGCCATGTTTGCCAACATCAGAAGAAAGGGATGAGTTTGTAGGCAGAGAATTAGGGAAGCCTTTAGAGAAGGTCAGGTAAAACCCAGGCTCGGCAATGAAGCTGGAAGGCACCAAGAGCTGGCCAGAGATCCAGGAGGGCCCTCATGCTCTGACATGACCTCCTACAACCAGTGCCTTTTCCTTCATATTTAAGAGTGTGTGCTTCACAGTTTCCCGTCCTCTTCCGTTTCACCACATTATTCATGTACATGTAATTCCTTGAATAGAGAAGATAGGGGTTCCGGATCTTCATAAACTGGAGCTTCTCCAGTCCTTGCAAGCAGAGTCCCCCATCTAGCATTTGCCTGGAGAGCCATGTGGTTAATTATCTGCAGTCCAAACACAACAGTGCATCTGAAATGTAAATGAGACCTTGTAATAAAGGCTCATTTTTGGTCATACAAATATTATCACTTTATTTAATGACATTTTCCAGGCTGGAAGAGCAAGTTTTGAATCTGTCTTCCCTAGACGCTCTGCCTGTTCTGTCTATGCCTCCCCAGAGGTAATAAACAGAACTGTCATGCTGGAAGCAATTTTAGAGATAAACTACTCCTGAAAGTCAAAGTAATACTTACTTTTCCTGTGGACAACACACACTTTGGTATTCAAAAATGATATTTAGTCAAATTTTTTACAAATGATAAACAATATGGAATTTATGTAGAAAGCCAAATATATAGTCAAACATCCCTTGTCCTTGATATTAAAGGATAAGAACATTGCTATTAACACTGTATATGATGCGTCTTCAAAACCTGTGTTGTTCCAAACTCCAGGGCCATTTCCTGAATTGATCTGAGAAATGCCCTCCTTTTGCTATGTGAATGTCTAATCCGAGTACTTGAGGAAAAATAAGACTCGCCTTTTTTTCCCCATTTATGTACTTGGCAGCTCAGACTCCTAGTGAGCCTCCTGATCTTTTAGACTCCCCAGCACTGGGGTTGCAGGTGTGCACACCATGCCAGAACTCGGTCAGCAGCTCAGCAGGAACGGGGCAAGGCTGAGGAGGCATCATTTTAAAGTATAGGAATGGTCTTACCTAGCTTCTAGGCAAGTTATTTGAGTTGTAAAGCACTCGCAGCCTGTGATAAATCAAAAAGGATGATATACTCTGCTTTGATAAGTTTTACTTAAGCATTAAATGTGCAGAGTGTGCTTTTAAAAAGCAAACACTTCATATAAATTATCTCCAAAAAGATACTCAAGTGCCAACTGTGAGACATTCTGCTCCTCGGTTTCCTTTAATAAAAAATGCTCTCTTAATATCTGGTTATAGTAATCAAATTGATGTAACATTTCATAGCTAAATGCTATCTTTTCATCATTGAGTTTATCTATTGTTTTCATTATGATTAATGAGGATAAATATTTAGGATATAGATTAGCCAGCTTTCCATCATTTTAATGAAATACATGAAATAATTAACACATAAGAAGAAAAGATTGATTTTTACCTCATGGCCATAGAGGTTCCAGTTCCTGACTGGGAAGAGCCCCTGCTTTTGGCCCTGCTAGGTGAGTCAGATGCAATGGTGGAGAGTGCACAGCACAGAAAAAGTGCTTACCATGAAGAGGAAGGGCTAGGGTCTTACAGCCCCTGGGGGTAGGTCCCCATGCTTTAGGGACTCCTGCCAGGCCCTGCCTCAGGGTCTCAGCAGCACCCCAGGAGGACCACACACTTACATATGGGCCCTCAGGGAATGCTTAATAAAATAATATTCCAAAGGGTCACTTTAAACCCAACTAACTGATTATATGCACATATAGGATAAGTTTTGAGATAACCTTCAACCTGAGATTTAGTCCCAAACCTTTGGGACCAAGGGGAAATCAACTCTGTTCAATCCCCTATTTAGTCTTATCCCAAGAACCAAGGAAATAAGAGAGATTTGGTATCTGTTCATTTGGTAGTCAACAAATATTTATTCAGCTTTTGCTATTGCCAGGTATTATTTTAAGTCCTAAGAATACAGGGGATATGGCTTAGCTCCAGCATCACTAAACTTTAGTCTCAATGGGAGCTAGAAATAAATATATGCAGTGTATTGAAAGCTCTTCTGGGAGGACCCAAGAGTGCTGGGAGGCCTTGTCAAGGATTGCAAAGCTCTAGGAGGTTTCCAGAAAGAAGCACAGTCTTAAGCTGAGAACCATGGATGACCTGAGGTTACCTTGGTGAGGAGGGCCAGGGAGGGTGCTCTAGGCAGGGCTCATGGCATGAGCCAAGACCGTTCTTTTCAGAAGCTGGAAGCTAGCAGAGGAGCCCTGGTGCCTGCCAGAGCTTGCACGTCCAAGCGAACTCCTGAATTATGTATTTGTTGAGTTCAACCCCTTATTTGGAATCTCTGGGTAGCAAGTCACTTAATCAAGCTCTACGAAAACTCTTTCAAAGAACTATTCATAAAGTAGTGACAAACTCATTTCTGAACAAAATGGATTGAACTGGAGTTTGGAATAAACTCTTAGATTAAATAAATGTATTTTACAAAAGTAGAGCTGGTAGTTTTCAAAGCTGGATGTTTATGTCCTGAAGTTATTGCTGTATTTCTGGCCCATGGCAGGTCAGGAGCTGAGACATACTGGTTGCTACAGCTGGGAAGAGGTGCCGGAAATGGGCCTCCCAGGTCTGTGTAAACCCACACTGATGCCCAAACAGGCCAGCCCAACTGAGGCCCTGAGATTTCCTATCCCGGTTCTGACAAATCCTCTCCAGCCATCGCATCAGTACACAAAGCAGTCCAGGAGGTTAACACAATTGCATGGATTGCTGAACAGTTAATAAAATCGCAATAAAAATAATTCAGTGGCCACAATCAATTATTAATGCAAAACCTGATTAAATAATAAAGAATAACATCATCGTGTCCACATACTTCTAAGTGTTATCTTGCTGTTTCAATTGAAACACTTATTGAGGCACTTGTTGAGAGCCTTCTGTTTGCTGCACATGATGCTGAACATTGACAATGTAGAGATAAATTAGATACACACAGTTCCAGAGCTCAGCAAGTACGGTAGGAATCAGTACAAACAGTTTGGGTACACAAAATTGTCCTTTAGCCAGGTTCTCTGTGAGCTTTCCTTCTGACAGTCTACACTGTATCTGTCCCTTTCCATCATCCTTTGACTAGAAATCTTCTATCACCATAGTGTTACACCATTTTATGGCCTAAACAGGTTCTTGGAGTTCAGACAGTCTTGCTGTTTTCAGAATGTTTGGGTCCTAAAGTTTCTTGATAATGGCGTATGGGCCGTCTGCTGATAAAAGACCAGTGGCTTCAGGCTTATTCCTTTTTTCACTTAACAGCAGTGTGGACCAGTCCACTTATCTCAGCCATAGCGGGAGGTATTGAAGACGTGCCAGTGAGCAAGCACACAGCAGTAGAAATGCTGAGAAGTTGCAGCTTATGTAGTTATTAGAATGAGTATGAAAGTCATCACAAATGTCAGCTTACAGTTGTCACGTGCCTGAAGAGACCTGTCAAATAAGTAGTGTCTGATCTCTTCAACAGGCTCAGGAAAGGCTGTTCAGAAGAAGCACAGATTGTCGAGACAGAAAGGCCTCTGTACATGTTTTAGTAAAGGGAGAGGAAGGCATTTCAGCATCAATGCAGGGAAATGCCTCAAGATGAGAAGGATTTCTGTATCTTTGAGAAAAAAAAAGGAGGCAGTGGGTGGGACCTTGAGGTGAAATGAAATGCAAAATCTGATTAAACAATAAAGAATAACATCATCGTGAAGAGAGAAATGAACTCTCGGGAACCTACATCATGGCTCTGGGTCTATGCTCAGAGCAAAAGGAAGCCAAGGAGGATTTGAAGGGGAGAAGCTCTGGGCCAGTGAGCCGAGCACATTTGCCCCAGGAAGCTCTGGTGGGTGGGAAGCACTATGGAGAACACACCGGGCAGACACAATCAGGCAGCTGCAGGAAGTGGCTGAGGAAAATACGGTGCTGCTTAGATTCAGGAGCTGCACTGCAGAGGTAGCCTATTGGCCCCAAATTGCCCCATGATTCCCAATGTGCAGGAAATTCTGCTTCTTTTAAAATCATGCCATATTTGGCTTCAAGTGGCCGCTCACTGTTGAGAGCAAAAGACAACTGGAACCAGCTGTTATCTGATTGCTGTGACCCTCCCCTACCCCTCCCTTGGCTCACTGAGTACTCACCCGGGCAGACATAACTCGGTGTCATCTAATCTCACCTAGAGAACATTGTATAGCTGTGTCTACGGCCTGATTTCAATGTGCATTTCAGTCTGTCTGACCCACGAGGCCAACTATCTGTGCTTGTCTAAAAGTGAAAACCAGGGGCTGGAGAGATAGCTCAGTAGAATAAGTGCCGGCCTGGCAAATGTAAGGTCCTGAGTTCAATCCCTGGTACCACATTAAAAAAAAAAAAAAAAAGTGAAAACCATAACACCAGACCTAAATCCTTGGAAATGTTTATGTGAACTTTTATGAACTACAGAAAATAAAATGCTTGTGGCTCTTAGGTTTGTTTTTTTTTTTAATTCTTTTTTTGGTACTCATTATTAACTTTATTGAAAATAAATTATAATTATATAACAATTTAAAAATTGGAGACAAATATTGAAATGAGAAAGATATAAAATGTAGACAGTGAATTTTAGAAAGATATTTCTGAAATAAATACATAACATGAGATTAATAAGATTACACATTGTAAAAATTATTTACAAACAAATGAATATAACAATAAAACTGTCTAAAAACATGCAGAAGACTTTACAGATCAGTCATATAATAGTTCTTTCTGTGCCAAAAATCAAGAAACTTATATTCATATAATTAGAATTCTCTAGTCAAGATAGACTTTCTCTTAATTCAGTGAGAAGAAGGATTTGTACTAATAGTGTTTGGACAGGATATCCTGTCTGCTTCTTGTACTATGAAGAAGCACTACAAAGACAACAATATGCAATGTATTAATTATTGAAACTGTCCTACTAATCAGTTTTAAAACTGTCTCATTGCTGTTTGTTTCTCAATAAAATTAATTTAAAAAAAAGAATTCTCAAAGTAGAAGGGGTGGGCAATAAATATTTAAAGATTTTATTTATTCTGTATTTTTTAGGGAAGGGTCTACAGGGTGTTCAGGGTCTCACTACTAAAGCGGACTCCTTGTGATTCTCCTGTTTACAGCCTGCCAAGTGCTGGGATTACAGGTGCGCACCACCACACCCAGTTTCAATCACTGGCTCTGTGTGCCCTGGGGGGCAGGGCCAGCATGGCAGGCCCCGGGATCCAACCCCTGGCCCTTGTGCCTACTTGTAGGCACCTTAATCCACTGAGCTATTTGACTGACCCTGAAAAATTTAAGATTTCTGAATTTAGTTAAAATTATAGCACCACATTTCCAAGAAAAATGAACCTTTTGCATAAGGAATATGAATAAAATCATACCAAGATATACAAAACTGAAGTTGTCCAAAACTAATTGTAAAGAAAAAAAATCATTAAAGCATACACATAGAAAAAAATATTAGCTATGGAAGAAAAAAATTAAATAGCATCTCATTCCACATTAGAAAAGAGAAAAGAGCAAGTGGGTAAGAAACTAGATTTATTTATTCAAAGGACTGAGAAAAAAAAAAACAAGCTCTGTCCTCACTGAATTTTATTTTATATTTTATGAGCAGAATATATTTATTTTTATTTATTTTTTATTTATTTTATTGAAGAACAAATAGCAATGAGACAGTTTCAAGACGAATTAACAGGACAGATTTGATAAATTAATACATTGAAAACTGTTTTCCTAATGTTTTGGTATCATACAAGGTGCATACATGATATTATATTTATGGACATTATTATAGCAGATGTCTCTAATCAATGACTTAAGAGAGTGTAGCTGTTTACTTATTTTTTATACCAGAATTATATCACAGATTCAATAATTAATACTTTCTACCTTGTTATTTTCCTAGTGGTTGTCCATAGTACTAGAAGCCGACATAATATCTTGTCCAACCGCTATTAGTGCAAATTTTGCTTCTTACAGAATTATGCAGAAGCACAGCATATTTATCCTAACTGTACTGTTTATACACACACATCATGATTCTTCCTTTGTATACCCCTTTTTTTGTCTAGACCTGTCAAAGATGAGCACACCATTGTCATTCAACCAATTTAGGTGCCTGAACTTAGTGACACAATCCAACACAGTCCAGCATTCCACAATAATAGTGAGTTATCTGAAGAAGTTGTTACTGTAGCCATTTACAGCTAAGCTTATTATTATGGCCCCGCATTGTATACCTCATTTTTACCCTTTTCTGCTGTATGGTTAAGACCGAGATAGAGCAAGACCTATGTAGCAAAAGATGTAGCTTTTGTTTCTGATGAGATCAGTGAAGTCCCCTCAGGGTTTATCTTGTGATCCTGTACCTTACTTACTCTGTAGATCCTTTGTCTGTGTCATCCATGCAGATGAGTCACAGCCAATGCCTGACCAGTTTGCTCTCTGTGAGAGCCTGAAAGTTTTCTCTCTATGTGATCTATAGTGTGCCTGGGGAGAGTCACATGGACAGCTATATTTATTGAGGGAAAGAAAGCCTCTGTGTAAGAGAGGGACAGGAGGGGCCCAAGCGGATAGTCCCCCCTCATTGAATTTTATACTTAGCAAACATACCTTTGAAAACTAAAAGTAAAATATTTTTCCAGTTATACAAACTTGAAATATTCTAATACCTCCAGACATAGTATATAGAAAATAACAAAGACCATAATCCAGAAGACAAGAGAAGTTGCTGTGTGGTCCTGGATAAAGAATAAAGAGGGGGGCTGGGGAAATGGCTTCTATACCTTGTTTATATTCTTCCCATTTACTCATCAAGATACAAGGTCAACAAAGGCAATATTTCATATTATTTTTATTAGTGCATCTACTTTGATTCTCTCTTCTTCCCTTTCTGTCCACTCTTGCATTTTGATCCTCTTTCTCCCTTCTATTTTATGTATCTTTGTACTTTTATTTACAGATTCCATCCATGAGGGAAAACATACAATACTCATGGAAATCTGACTTACTTTCTTCAACATGATGACTTTCAGTTTGTTCTATTTGCTTTTTAAAAATATTTTAAAGGGTCAGGGAAATGGCTCAGTGGAATAAGCACTTCCCTGGCAAGCGCAAGGGCCTGAGTTCAATCCCCGGTTCCACCAAAAAATAAAATAAAATAACTTTTTATTGGTTTCTTTATTTGGTAGAGGGTCTTGCTACACATGTAGGGCCAGTACAGCATGCGGTACCAAGGACTGAAGCCAGTTCCTTGTGCTTGCCAGACTGCTGAGCTATCTCTCCCCCTACCCTTTTCAATAAAGAACATGGCTTAGTAAGGCTCCATTCTTCTTTATGTCTGCCTAATACTGCACTGTGTACAGCTACTACATTTTCTTCCCCTGTTTATCCAGTGAAAGTCACTTACATTGGCTCTATATCCTGGCTCTTGTGAGCTGTGACAGGCAGAACTTTTTGTCTGTTTTGTCACTGAAGTTCCTGGGACCTAGCATATAGTATGATGCATAGAAGGATTTTATTTTTCAAATGAATCATTGGAATTTTAGCAAGAGTTCAGAAAACAGAATGCAGGAAGGATTCACTGAGCTGGCTGTGGCATGCGTCTCACAGTAGGATTTTTCACTGGTCTGGGACCCTCAGGATTTAGTGGCTAAGACAGCTGCCCCTAGCCTTGTGTGGGCCTCAACTGCCATATCTGGAAAACCCACAGTCAGAGCTGGACATGACAGTTATAGGAACTGGTGTGAGGCAAGACCTGCTTGTGTCAAAGCCTTTTAGTCATCAAGTGACTTCTTTTGATGCCATGGAAGGAAAGATAATGGGATGGGTGGAAGTCTGTCCCTCCCTAATTTTTTTCCCTCCTTAATTTATTAGAGTTTGTCCACATACATTGGGCCAGAGGTCAGTGGCACAAGCCCCCAAAGGACATGATTCCTTACCCTTACAAAGAGTGAAAGGACAGTGAGGATATAAAAGAGAAGGGGTCACATACCTGCATGGGCCAAGCCTTTGGGTGTTCCTGAGACACTTAAGCTGCAGACATCAAAGGACACTGTTTCAGTCTCTTGTACCCAGACTGATTAGAATTTCAGCTAACAACTGCTCTGGGTACTAAAAATGCTTCCTTCATCCTCCCGAGAGGAATCAGATTAAATGGTGTTGAAATAATGTCTTCAGTCTTCAGTTGAATCCCATATATTCACATTCCAACTACTTAAAAGTGTTATTTATGGGCCAATATTCTTCCTATTAAAATTAAATGGCATGAAATTTGAATTATCTCAATTGAATTCATATCCTTCCCTGATGTATTTGTCCATTACTCAGAGGAGTCTTATCAAAGGCAAAGTTGGTTTTGTTCAAGAAGACATTCAGCTCCAGTTCCCTGTTACAGATGTTACAAGTAAACAAAAGCCTAAATAAAGTCAAACCCTACCTCTCCCTCTTAATCCACTCAGTGGGACACAGGAAAACCAAGAGTACCAGCTCATAAGGTTTGTTTTCTGGGATTAAATCAATTAATAACTTGGAAGCCTGGCATAGAGTGGGTGCCCTGGAGATGCTCAACAGTAAGATATGATACATAGCCTTCTGAGAGTCACCTCTCACTCAGACACTCAGGCACAAGGAATAAATACTGTGAGATTAAGACCTAGGTAGATCCAAACTTATATACCAACACATGTACTTTATATTTCCTATGTGGTCATTGAAGTCTTCTCAGGGTTTATCTTGTGAGCCCATAATATTAAGCTGAGCTGTAAATGGATATGGTCGACAATTTCTTTGAATAACTCCCTATGGTTGCAGAATGCTGGACTGTGTTGGATTGTGGTGTCGAGTTCAAGAACCTAAGGTAGTTGAATGTCAATGGAGTGCCCACTTTTGACAGGTGTAGACAAAGGAAGGGTTGTAGAAAGAAAAAATCAGG
>PVKA01041195.1:0-18248 GCA_004027165.1 Ctenomys sociabilis | reverse complement strand
ATGGATGGAGGGTGGGTGGGTGGGTGGGTGGATGGATGGATGGGTAGGTGGGTGGGTGGATAGATGGATGGATGGATGGATGGATGGATGGATGGATGGATGGATGGATGGACAGATGAATGGATGGATGGGTGGATGGATGGATGGATGGATGGATGGATGGGTGGAGAGATGGGTGGATGGAAACGGATGAAGTTTCCAGTAATGCTTAACAAAAGTGGCCACTAAATCAGCATTCCCATCCCGCCAAGTACCCAGAGGCTTCAGGGGTGCACAGTAGGCTCCCCGTGGCCCGAGGCAGCTATTGTTACCACGGGCATCACCGCTTGCACCCCACCAGTCCGCTTCTCTGCCGGCCACTCCTGCAATAGCCAGCAGCGCCCAGCGAGCGAGCGAAAAGTTTCGCTGACCTCGCGGCCCCGGCCTGAGTCCCGCGCCCTGCGCCCCGCGCCCCGGCCGAGTCCCCTCCCAGTCCGTACCCGCTCAGTAGCCCGGATGGCTGGGGCGCTCGGCCCGGCCACCCGCACCCGGCAAAGGCGGCCAAAGTAACTTTGCGGGCGCCCTGCGCAGCGCCGCGGGTATCACCCCGCGCCTGGAGAAGCTCCGGGCCGCGCCCCCGCCCGCATGCCCCCACCACGCCCCGGCCTTGCCCGGGCCCCGGCCCTACCTGGCCCCGGGCTCCTCTCCGGCAGCCGCGAGCAGCCGCGCGCACCGAGGCGGGCAGGGGCCCGGCTCCCGCGAGGCAGGCGCGCAGGGGCGGGGGCTCCTCCGGAGGCGGCTGCCTCGCCGCGCGTCCGAGGCTGCAAGTGGGAGCCAGACTCCTCCTTCGGGGGGCGGGGGGCTCCCCGCGCCCCCTCCCTCGCCCGCCCGCCCGCCCGCCGCGAGGCTCCGCGCCGCCCGGCCCCGCGCTCCCGCTGCCGCCCGCCCCGCCTCCCCGCCCGGGCCCGCGCCCGCCCGCAGGGACCCCCGCCCGCCCGCCGCCCGAGCCCCGCGGCCCGCGGCCCGCACGCGAGCCGGGCCCCGCATCCCGCCGTGCAGGGCCAGGAGGACATGGGGCGGCCGGGCCGGGCCGGGCCGGGCCGGGCCGGGGCGCGCGGTGGTGGCGGCGGCAGTGGCGGCGGGGGAGGAGGAGCGCGGCCGGCGCTGCGGAAGGAAGGCGGCCGCCCGCCCCGCGCCCTCGCCGCGCCGCCCCCAGCCCCGGCCCCGCGCGGCCAGATCCGGGCTCGGGCGGGGGCGCTCTCACCTCCAGATCCGCGGCGGCCGCCCGGGCTCCTCGTGCGAGGGCTCTCGCGGCTCCTTCCGGGGCGCCGCGTCCCCTCCCAGAGCCACTGGGGCACCCTGGCCCGCCCCTGCCGCCCAGGCGCAGGGCCTGGCCCCGGCTGTGCCCCAGATCCCCGCGTGAACAGGCCGGGCTGCCCCTCCTGAAGCCCCAACTCTGCCCCTGGGGACCCCATCCCTGCCCAGTAGGTGGCCGGCAGCCACCTCACTCAGAGTGGGCCAGGTAAGCGCAGCAGATGTTGGAGAGCAGGGCACTTGGTTAGATGGAGGCCCTGCCCCATGGGAGAGGACAGGCTGAGCCAGTGATGCCACCCTGGGAGCTCTGCGGCCCTCTAGCTCCTGGCACAGGTAGGGCGGAGTGTCTCCACGGCCTCTAGCCCCAGGTCGCCTTGGCCTGGACCTCCTGGATGGAGTGGTCAGGAGCTGCAGCCATCAGAGGCCCAACTAAGGACCCAAGGGTGCAGCCTTTGGGATGGGGAGTTCTATATGATCAGGGAAAGGGAAAACCACGATGGGGGCCCTTTCCCCATTCCACTCACATCCCGCCGGGCCTCCATCAGGATGTCAGATATGGTCTGCAAGGGCACCTGGGCACAGTTCAGAGAGGCCAGTCCACTGAGGGAGGCAGTGAGGTCACAGGTGCAAAAGGGAAGAAGGGCAGGTCTGGGGTGGAGATCTTTGAGCTGGAGATTCCAGTGGTAGGAGTGTGTACCGGGGAGGGTGGAAGATGCCCCAAGCAGAGGGAGGCACATGCGCAAGGGTGCAGCCTTTGGGATGGGGAGTTCTATACGATCAGGGAAAGGGAAAACGTAGGCGCCTGGCTGCTAACCTAAGGGACAAGTAGGGGGTCCATCCTAAGGGATGGGTAGGGGGGTGGGGGGAGCCTTGGAAGGCTCTGAGCAGGGCCTGGCCTGAGCAGGTTCACCTTTCCAGAGCTTGCTGTAGCATCCCAGGGAAAGAGCGGCTTAGGTTGTGGAGGGAGAGAGGCCTCTCCTCCCGTGTCTTTGGACCCCCAGTTTTCTGGCCCCATGCTCCACAGGCTACTCCAAACTCTCTCTGGGAGCACCTCTTCCTCCTGGGGCTGCAGACTGTCTGAGCATTGTGACTGAGAGGGAATTGGCAGTGAAAACTCCCTGGGAGAAAATCTGGGCTTGGTGTCCCCTGGTGCCTGCCAAGGACAAAGCCATAATGGACCCTGGCTTTGACATCTCAAGAGACACCATGGCTCTCCTGGTCCCTGGGATGACAGCAGAGAAGTTCCTGTCCTCTTGTCCTCCAGGGCTAACTTCATCTCCACCTCCTTTCTAGCAGAACTCCCTGAAGCTCCCAGGCATCATCTGTTGCCACCCCTGGATATGCATTTATTAAGCACCTACTATATGCCTGGTGTTCTGCATCCTTTGGACCAAAGTGTGAGCCCCTCACCAAGGGGACCTTGCCTGTACCTTCCAGTCCCAGCCAGTGAGTGCTGCTTGGACCCACACAGTCTGAGGGTCCCAAAACCTCCCTGGGTCCAGACTGCACCCCAGAGGTCAACTCCCCGGAGTCCACTGCCACGTCCATGGACTCAGTAGATATCCAGTGGCTGACTCTATAGACAAGGCAATGAGGCATGCAGGACAGACCCACTCCTAAAAGAGCAGCTGATCTGGCAAATGCGGCAGACATTCTGCATTTGGAAAAATTTAATAACACAGTGGCACTTGTTCATGAAGACTAACAGAAATACCACACAGACCCACACTGTTCAACCAGCCAGGGGATGGCTCACTTGGCTGGGAAGCGTTTCCCAGGCGCCTAGTACGTGCTGAAGGCCAAAGTGCTAGAGGCTGTGGAGGAAGAGGAGAAGGCCGTCTGCCCCAAGAAAGGCAGGAGGACACGGGGTGCACGGGGCACCCTGAAGGGCAGCTGAGGTGGGAGGAAGAGTCACAGACACAGCACAGGTGGCCTCAGAAAGAACAGTACAACCTTGCTGCAGGGAAGCAACAGAGGGTGGCCCGGCCCAGGGCTGGCCCGTGCAAGGGCTTTTAAAATCCAAGGTGTCCAAACACGTCGTCCCGGTGTCATAGGTGGGAAGATGATGTCCACACCCAGCATGCACCTGAGGAGCATGGCCATACAAGAGTAGGAGAACAACGACCGGAAATAAGTACAGACCCATATCAGTCTTGCTGATAAAATGATGGGTGTTTTTTTTTTTAAACTTTATGGGGCTACTTTTCTCCACTTTTTCTGTTATGGTCAGGTATAGAAGAATAGGGAATTGGAGCTTCCTGGGAGGGTTAAGGGCAGAAGGCAGGCAGGCCCATTCAGGGCAGAGGTGTAGACAAGGCTCGGGCCATGGAGGGTTTCTGGCGCCACAGCCAGTGGGCCAGGGTCCCTGAAACCTCGGGTCCTCTGGGGTGACCAGTCCACAGCCAGCAAGCCATGTGCCTTATGCTGGGCCCTACAGTCACCCTGGCAGGAGGAGGAAGGCCAGGTGGAAGTCAGCAGAGGTGGGGGCTGGGAGAGGAGTCCTGGGAGGAGGGAGCACAAGATGGGCTTCAGGAATAATCTGGCCTCCTGTCCCCAACTCTGCCCCTTAGATCTTTCCAAAGCCTCCACCTAGAGGCCTATCTGGATCCTGACATAAGCCCAGCACTGGGGCGCTCCTCCACCACTCCTTACTGGACCTTTATGCCTGGTCTGAAGGGTCTCCAGGCTGCCCATCGCATCCTGCCTCTGCCACATGTGGCTGTGACTCTGGTCCTCAGCTCTCTGTAAAGTGGATGGGGTAATCTCTCGCTCAAGGCATCTGGCAAATCGTTGGCATCCAGCATATTGTCACAGCTCTCCATACCTAATCTGGGACCTGGATTCCAACCCTTGCTCAGGACTCCAGGATACTCTCATGGGCCTCGTTTCTCTGGGCCTCAGTTTCCCAACCTTGAAAGGTAATGAGTGGCAACTCACAGGTGGGGACATGATAGTGGGGAGAGATATTGGGAGCCCCCTCCTCCAGCCAGGCCAGTGTCCAAATGTACCCCCAACATACACACACATGTGTAAACCCCAGACAAGTCACCCAGGGAGGGATCTGAAGGGAGGCCCAGCCAGACAGGGCAGCCCCCCTACACTGCGTCTCCAGGCAACTGTACTGGCCCATCCTGCCTTGGGTACTGCTCCTACAAGAGTCCTCTGAGTTGCCAGGACTGGCGACCTTAACCTGTGTGTGCTGCCTGAGAGGACTTTACAGTTCTTTGAGAACCTTTCTAACTGGTTCATATCTGGTTTTCCTTCTCATGTCAGCCCAGCTGGGACCCTACAGGTGCAACCTTACCTGCAAAGGCAGACTGGAAGCCCCAGTTTACAAATTCCAAACCCCAAGGATTCAGAGGTTTTAGGACCCGTCCAGCTGGCATACAGGAAAAGTGGGAACTGCAGGACCAGTTTCAGACCCCAGAACACCCGTTGTTCCTTCCCCCTGGCTCCAGGGCAGCTCCTTGCAGCCCACAGAGGCTCCCAGCGCATGTCAGGCAGGTGCCACCCTGCACTGCCAGGCTCCCAGCGGCCCAGTGAGCTGTCCAGGGTCCTGGCCAGGCCCAGCCCTGCCCCACAGCCTTCTCTGATCTCTCCTGGCTCCGAAGACCTAGAGCAGCCAGAAGAGACTGTGGTCAAGTTCACAGGGCTCTCGGCCACTTCCATTGGACCAGAATGAGCCAGAGCCCTGGGAAAACTGTGAGCTGGCCCTTCCCGCAAGTAGTGTGTGGGGCCTGGGAACTAACCGTGACCCTGCACTGCTGAGCAGAGAGGGACCCAGGCTGGACACAGGACCTCCCATGCCCCCTGGGGGCAGCAGAGAGGGCCCAAGGGGGCCCTGTGACAAGGGTGAAAGGAAATGAAGGCTAGAGTCAGAGATGTGGGGAAGATGAGAAGTCCGGGCTGGCAAGCACAAGGAGTCGCGAGACCCTGTGACCTCCCAGGACAGGAGTTAGGATAGAGGGAGCTGACCCTTGTGGGGCAGTGCTGCTCTCAAGCTGCCCTGCCCTTGGGCTGTGTCTACTGCTCCCCACCTCTGTCCTCCTTGCTGGCTCCATGCAGGACCAAGGACGTGAGAGGAACACAGTCCCAAGAGCTGCCCCACCCTGGACCAGTCACTGAGGTGCCAGGTCCGGAGGCCAGGTGCCCACAGCAGGTGCAGATTGGGCCATGTGACCATACAGCCAGGTCCACGGTGCAGCTGGAGCCCCGTGTAGGGAAGGAGGCTGTGGGAAAAACTCCTGGGACTAGGGGGAGAGGAAGCCCAGCCCCAGACTCCTGAGCCCCGACCCAGGTGCCACGCCCCATGCAGAGAGGTTCCTTGGAGCCAGGCACAGGAGTGGGGCAGACAGCACACGGCAGATCCGAGCTGTGCACAGACCCAGAGCCTGGGCCACCAGCTTCCCAGGCAGTCAGACCTGAGCCCCGAGCGTCCCCAAGCCCGCCTCCTGCTCCCCATGCCAAAGCCCACAGCACACTGAGTCTGTCCTTCCTCTCAGCCTTCACTGGGCTTCCTGCTCCCCGTCACTGCCCCCACCTTGTGGTGGGGACGTCCCTCCCCTGCCCAGGGCCCTTGCTGGCCTCCACTGATCTCCAGATGGTGTTCTGTTAATGGATGTACCACCTACCCAGCCTCCGATGCCTCCTGCCCTGCCAGAGACAGTCACTGCTCAGCATGACCAGCAGCTCTGGGTCCACACGGGGATGGGGGATGGGGTGCCACCTCAAGACCCCTACCCCTTCCCAGCGGTCCCCATCCAGCACCTTCACCAGGGAGAAGCCCTCAGCCAGCCGAGGGCAGCACAGCCTGAGGGGTTGCAGGCCTGCTGAGTGTGCCCAGCAAGGGGTGGGAGCTCTCGCTTCACCTGCAAAGTGAGGGCAAGGACACCTGCGTGGCACAGTTGTGCTGGTGAACAGGACAAGGACTCTGTGACTCCCAGCCAGCACTGCACACAGAGGGCCCAGGAGGGCCAGCAGAGGGACACAGAGCCAGAAAGAACCCATTGCTTTGTGTACTGTTGGTGTGGCAGCCATTCACACCCTAGTCTGAATGTTGCCAGCCCTTTTCTGCCAGCAAGTTTGCATCCGATTTATCAGCCAGAGCTGGGGGGGGGGGAGGCGCCTCCATGCTCTACTGCTCCAGCCACAACTTATTCCCCACTGCACAAATAGGGAAACTAGGGCCCGCCAAGGAGCTCAGCAGATTAAAGCACCTGCAAGTAGGTGCTGGGGCCAAGGGTTCAATCCCCAGGCCTGCCATGAGTCCCCACCCCTAGGGCACACTGAGATGGCAATGGATATTGGGCGTGGTGGTGCACCTATAATCCCAATTGTTGAGGGTTGTAAACAGGTGGATTACTACGAGTTGGATCTAATAGTGAGACCCTGAACACCCTGCAGACCCTTCCCTAAAATACAAAGTAGGGGCCAGAAGATAGCTCAGTAAAATAAGCACTTGCCTGGCAAGTGTAAGGGTCTGAGTTCAATCCATGGTTCTGCAAAGAAAATAAAATACAAAGTAATAATAATAGGGAAACTGAGGCCTGGGTGGAGGAAGACATGTAGGGGAGGGGCATGCAGTCCCCAAATTCAAGGGAAGAATAAATGACTCCCGAGGAGGTGATCAAGGCCCAGGACTCGGGGCTGAAGGGAGATGCCCCTACTTTCTCTGCGCAGGGGCCCTACTGGCAGCCGCCCAGAGGCCGCAGGTGAGCTGCGCAGTCGCGTTCAGCGTAACACCACGCCTCATGGGCGAGGGCCCGGAGTCAGAGCCATGGGGAGCCTGGGCCAAAGCACACACGGCCACGCTCCACACCCCCAGGATCTGACCTCCTTGTACAGCAAGCGGGAGAGGAAGCGCATGCACAGCGCGGTTCCCAGGCCAGCACCCCAACAGGACACATTACTCAGCCTCCCCTGCCCACCTGGCTCCCTGCACCACCCGCCTGCGCCTCTGAGCCAGCACTGCCTGCAGACCACATCCCTGACCCTCCTCACCCCCCGGAAGGGCGGCCTGATTATCCCTATGGTGCAGGTGAGGCACTGGCCTGTGGGGAGGACTTGCCCAAGGTGGGCCCGCAGTCCCTAGGCAGGGCCGCACGGTGCGCAGGTATAGCTTGGTGGTAGAGCTCAGGCCTAGGAGCTGTGAGGCACTGGGTTCCATTCTCCAGCACTGCCAGCAAGGACAGCAATGAAACCCAGAAACAGCTCAAGTTCCACACCACCGCCAGTGTGCTCACAGCAGTCATCACTAATCAATCCCAGTGCGCTCTTCTCTCACTTTTTTTTTCCTGCATTTAGGACAGGATCTCACTACATGAATCAGACTCAGTGATTCGCCTGTTTTCAGCCTCCCAAATGCTGAAATTACAGGCACTTGCCACCATGCCCAGTCTCGATCTCTGTTTCAGAGCACCCCAGAGGCAGGGCTGGCACGGCATGCCAAGAATAGAACCCTGGCCACTGCGCTCTGCCTAAGCAAGCCCTTTATTCTGCTGAGCTATCAGACAAGCCCTCAGTGCTCTCTTCTGTTATCCTAGGATATAGCATGAGAATCTGCCCAGGTGTCCAGGTAGGCACTGTGAGGGGCTGGCCTTAGAACAGATTCCCACATGCCACTCATGACCAGTTCCAGGTTCTCTGGAAGCAGTATGCATGTCCCCGCCCCCCCTCCAGCCCTCTGCCCTTTTTTTTTTTTTTTTTTTTTTTTTCCTTTTTGCAGTGCTGGGGCTCAAACCCAGGGCCTTATGTATGCAGGGCAAATGCTCCACTCCTAGCCCTCTTCCCTTTGTTACTATTCAGCTGGAGCAAGCCCAAAGCTGGTCTGGAATCTCAGAGCACTGGGCTAGAGGGGCCTCTGATAACCTCTGGCCACAGAGCTGCACAGCCAGCTGTGCCCCAAGCCAGGCCTGAAGCCCCTGCTCCCTGGCTACACCTCAGTGCCTACCATACAGCTTGCCTATATGCAGCAGAGCCCTGGGCCAGGCTGCTTAGCGGTCACAATGGCATTTGGAGGTTAACAGTCTGGAGCCTGTTGGAAACTCACCACCAAGTTGGCGTCTCCACTGAAAGATCCGCTGTTCTCCAACCTGCCCATGGTCCTGGGCTGGAAGCTCAGCCAGGCAAAGGTTACAGACAGAGGTACCACTGCTGCAGACACTGGGCCTGGAGCTGCCTGTGGGCAGCAGGACTCTGCAACCTCCGTGCTGCCCTCCATCTACCCAAGGCTTTTAGGGGCCTCAGCTCCCCACTTGGAGGTGACCACACTTCAAATCCTCCTGAGCCACAGGAGCCCTCCCAGGCCCGAGCCCTGAGCGACGGCCCTACCAGAAGCCCCTCTTCTTGCCCCTCCACCCCCTCAGGGATCCCCAGCCAGCAACCCCTGCCCTGTATCTTCAGGACACCCCTGCATGCACTCCTTCCTCACCTGAATTTACAAAATGTCCTCAGAACTACAGGCAATGTTAAATTATTTCAAAATGTATTACAGTAAAAGACACATTGCCAGGACCGGCCAGATAGTCCAACAGATTAGGCAGATGCAGAGACCTGGGTTCAATCTCCGGCATGCCGTGACAGCCCCACCCCTGGGGCACACACAGATGGCGATTGAGATTGGACTCCCAGTGCGTGGGAGGCTGAAAACAGGAGAATCACTATGAGTCTGATCTGTGTAGTGAGACCCCATAGATCGTGTACTAACTACATTTTTTAAAAAGATACATTGCCATGAATCCTCCTCAGCATCCTCTCTGCTGCTCCAAACACACTAAGCCCGCAGTTCTTGCTGCTTTCTGAAGCCACTTTGGAAGCCCTCTTTCATGAGTGTCTTGGATGCAGAGCTGCTGCCTTTCGTGGTCACGTGGATGTTGTGGGAGGAACCAGATGTTGTGGTGCGGGATCTGGTGAATAAGGCAATGATGTTTTTGCGAGCCCGCCTTTCTGCTGGATGACGCTCTGTGTCAGCGGTCCATGAATTGCTCACACTAAGGACACTCGGGAAAGAGGACTCCAGAGCTGCTCTGCATGTGGGGAATAACGGCGTGAGTGTCCTGGAAGCGAGGGGGAGGGTTCTGAGCAGGCTTCACAACGATGCATCCCCTGTCCTAATAAATACTTTTAAATTTACACATTCACCGTATATTTTGATCACACTGCCCTCCTCAGAAATGTGCCTGTCCCTCCCACACCACCAGCAGCTTCTCTTCTACCTTCTCAGCCAAATTTCCCAAAACAGGGGTCCCATCCCCCCAGAACCTCATCCCTGACCTGTCAGGAAACCGGCTCGCACAGCGGGATTAAAGCTTCGTGTAAGTTCAGGGGCGCTGAGCTCTGCCTCACGCAGCAGACCACAGCCCAAACCCTACTGTGAAGTGCGCACGCGTGCCTTTGAGTCTTCCAGAAAAATCCCCCCACCCCCATCCCAACATGAAAGAGGTCCCTGGTGCCAAAGGTTGGGGACTGCCATCCTAAAGCAGCCACGGACCCCTGCCCTGTGCTTCTCAGC
This sequence comes from Ctenomys sociabilis, assembly GCA_004027165.1. NCBI lineage: Eukaryota > Metazoa > Chordata > Mammalia > Rodentia > Ctenomyidae > Ctenomys > Ctenomys sociabilis. The sequence goes on along the minus strand of PVKA01041195.1, from coordinate 8,446 downwards.
CTCCTTGGGCCACAGCAGGGTCACCCACAGCACCCTCGTTCCAGGGCCGTATGCTGAGCCCTGGTCTCGCCCCTCTCCGGACACTTGAGCCGCTGCCCTGCCCCTAGACACAGCCCAGCCTCCTGGCTACGGCGCTCCAGCCCCAGAGCCCAGCTTGGCCCCAAGCTTCGCTCCTCGGCTCAAAGGTCAGACGCATGGACCACCGACCTTCCCATGAGCTCTGAGCTATCCCCTCTCCTTGGTAAACATCTAGACAAGGGATTATATATATAGCGCTAAGCTTGAAGTAGCCCGCGCCATCCACCAACCCTGTTTATTCTCACACTAAAAATATTTATCGAACACCTTCTATATTCATCTGCTTTACCATCACTGGACACAATACTGGACACCCACAACTTAAAGAAACAAAGGGAAAGAAAGAAAGAAAGAAAGAAAGAAAGAAAGAAAGAAAGAAAGAAAGAAAGAAAGAAAGAAAGAAAGAAAGAAAGAAAAGAAAGAAAGGTCTAATTTGCTTTGCTGCTTGGGAGGGCTCAGGGTTAGCTGGCTCCAAGGCAGAAGCAGCATGGTGGGGGATGTGGAAGAGAAAAACTTCGCACCATGGCAGCCAGGAAGGAAAGACAGCAGGAAGGAGCTGGGGACCAGAGCACACGCGTCCAGGTGATGTCCCCGGTGACTACCGCCAGCCACCACCTCCTCCTAAGAGCAGTCAGCCACGACCTCACACCCAGATGACTCCACGATTACCGTATCTCCCTGACCCAGTCATCACCCGAAAGCCCATCCTCTGAACATGTGGGGCTTGGGGGGGGGGACACTTCACCACCTGCTACATGCCACCACTGCTGACAGCCCTGGGCATATAGCAGCAAGCTGTGGCAAAGCCCCTGCCTCCCCAGGCCCCCCTGGAGGCCCAGCACTCTGGTGCTTTGTGCTGTCTCCCAGCAGCCCCCTCCCAGCCTGCCTGTACCCAGCCACCAGAGCAGCAGGAGAGCTGCTCCAGCCAGGGCCAGGGCTCCTGCAGGGACTCTGGCACCTACCAAATGCCCAGCCCACAGCTTCAGGTGGGCACTCAACAGCCACAGAAACTGAGGGCTGGGCATAGGGATCCTCAGACTCACTCTCGTCCACTCTCCTGAGCTGGCTCAGAGGGTGGACACCCACCTGGCTCCTCACTATGGCTGCATGCGGCTTCCAATGGCTCCAGTTCTGTCTCCCGGGGACAACTGAGGGCCAGGTGGACAAATACATGAGGCAATATGCAATGTATTAATTATTGAATCTGTCCTACTAATTTGATTTGAAACTGTCTCATTGCTATTTGTTCTTCAATAAAATTATGAAAAGAAATAAATGTTGACTAAAATGTGAAAAATAAATACACGAGCCAAGGAATTACCAGTGGCCTCACAACACTCTGCCCCATGACCTGGACAGGGAGGAAGGACAAGGTCACAATCACACAGGTCAGGGTCACCCCTGCCAAGGGCCTTTCTGTCTCTGAGCCTTTGCTGCCTCTCTGCCAGAAGGATTCTGGTTCTTCCTGTTTGGGCTGGAGCAGGCAGGTGATAGCCTGAGGCCCCTGCTCTTTCCAGCTTCCCAGTGGGAAAGCTTCAAATGGAGGGCAGAGAGAAGAGGGAGGCAGGAGCCAGCCACACTGTCTGAGGGCCCCTCACCACCAGCCACTTCAGGGGTCGATGGAGAAAAGCAAGCAGCCCCAGGGCAGACAATGCCAAGCTGGGCAGTGCTGGCATGGGCAGCTGGGTGGTGCCCACTGGAGGGGGCCTGAGGACAGCCACGGGCCTCATCTGGCAGTGAGGGAGAAGAGCAGCAGAGATGGAGCAGTAGGCTTCAGAAGAAGCCACCAAAGGGGACCTCGAGGAAAACTGTCACCTAGGAGCACAAGGAGTTCAAAGAAAGGAAGAGGAAGAAAGCTTCACAGCCAGGTGTGGTGGTACACACTGGAGGCCACTGCTCCGGGAGGTTGAGGCAAGAGGATGGAATGTTCTAGACAGCCTGGGCAACTCAGTGAGACTACCTCAAAACAGAAAGACTTAGTAAAACTACCCCCAAAAAAGGAAAAAAAAAAAATAGGACTGCAGACATAGATCAGTGCAAAGGCTCTGGATGTGATCCCCAGTAACACACACACACACACACACACACACACACACACACACACAGAAGGGAGTGATTGAGGCAGTTACTCCAGACTTCGGGATCCAAGTCTCTTGTCCATTCAGAATCACAAGAGACTCCCATTGGGTAGAGCTTGGGTCAGATGTCCAGCCTGGACCAATCAGCCACATAGGGGCGGGACTGATAGAGGGAACTAAATGTATCTCCCACCCTGCCAGATTTGAAATATGCCCAACTTCATGTTCCCCAAAATTGAAGAATGGATTTTGGGGAACAAGGGAGGTTAAAAGAAGGAAGTTTTTCGGAGGAAGAGACAGCTCCTGAGAGACAGGAGAGATTAGGAAAGTGGGGACTCTGGCACCTACCAAACGCCCAGCCCACAGCTTCAGGCTGAGCCAGCCTGAAAGCTCAGTAGACTGAAGTACCTGCTTAGGCAGTGGCCAGGGTTCCACCCCCAGCGTGCCATGCCGGCCCCGCCCCCGGGACCCACTGAGAGCAGCTGAGACTGGGCATGGTGGCACGTACCTGTGATCCCAGCTGTTGGGAGGCTGTAAACAGGAAAATCACTGAGTCCGAGCTATGCGGTGAGGCCCTGTAGACCCTGAAGATGCTGTGCTAAAGACATTAAAAAAAGGAAAATGGGTTTCTCATGAGCCTTTTTTTCAGCAGAAGCTCACACAGCGTGACCAATAAGATTACAAGTAGAGCTGCTAAGGTAGTGCGGGCGCAGTGGGCAGCGGGTCACATACTGACTGCACAGAAAGGACCGGAGCTTGCCTGGAAGGGGTGGGTCACCCGCCCGGGTGACTGCGTGCATCTAGACCTTACTGGGACGGGCATGGCAATTAGTCTGTTGCTCATTCCTAGAGAGGCTGCAGGCCTGGGCCTCTGTCTTTATCCTGAGGCCCTCAAGGGTCCAGCTCTGCCTGGCTGCCTAGAATATTTCTACCAAACTCAGCCACCTACAGTAGAACCACACAGCACAGCCCTGGTCCGTCCAATACCAAAGAAAGGAGGGAGGGATGGGGGTGGAGCCATCACCATTTCACAGATGGGGTGGCAGGTCCCCAGTCACACATCCCCTCCCTTGGCAGCATGTCCAGGATGAGGAGGAGAAGAGGTGGGTGGAGCCTCTAGTGGAGAAGGCTGAGGGGCGTGGTGAGGCCCACGGGCCAGGGAAGAGGGCACAGTGGATGGGAACTGGGTAAAGAGCAGGCAGCTGTGGCCAAGACATCTGGGCAGGTGCAGAGAGGAAGCTGTTCACCAGGGCTGGATGTCGTGGGTGGATGACCAGGCCAGCTAGAGCAGCAAGTAAACCAGCCCCTGTACACACTGGTGGCGTCGGGTGGAAGTACAGGGACCTGGGCTCCCAGGGAGAAAGGGGAGCTCTTACAGAAACTCCTGAAGTAATCCATGTGGGCTCTGGAGCTGGGTAGAACCAGATCCCTGTCCTGGTGGTGCTGCCCACTACCTGCATGGCCTTGGGTGGCTGCTGTAGGAAATGCAGGGAAACCCAAGCCAGGCACAGAGACACTCATGTAGTTGCAGTTTCTGGGGAGGCCGAAACAGGATCATCACTTGAGGCTGTCCGCAGGTTCAAGACCAGCCTGGGTGATGTGATGATTCCCTTGTCTCAAGACAAAAACAAACCCAAGATGAAGGCAACATAGGATCCTCTGCAGCTTGACTGATGAAAGAGAACAGACGGGAACTGGCACTGTCCACCAAGCAGGAAGGGGGCGGCACTGCCCGGCTCCCTTGGCCCCTGCCAGCACAGAGGCATGCTCTCTCCCCTCTCCTGGCCCTGCCCACGCTGTGCCCTCTGTTCAAAGCCCGGCTCCGTAGGCTGTGGCTGCCCCTCTGGCCTGATAATCATCACCCTGTCCCTGTCACCTCCCCTCTGTGGTGGCCAGCATCAGTGGCACACGGACAGCTGGCTGGCAGTTCACATCAGCCTTTCAGCCATCCACCGGCCAGGGGCCCAGGAAGGCCAGTGGATGCCCAGCAGCTGTCCTGGTACCTTTTCTGTTGCAAATGGGCTGAGGGGAGACCAAGACAGATTAGGCTTCAGGGTGAGCATGTGGCTGGGTGCCTGCCTCCTGTTTGTCCTGTCCCTGGAGCTCTTTGCCACCTGCAAAAACCTCCCCCTACCCCCTGTGTCCCTCCCTGCCTGGAGCACAGGCCCTGCCACACCAGCAGCAGGGGACCTTGGGTCTCACCACTCTACCTCTTTGTGAGACTCCCAAGGGCTCTGGGGGGAGGCAAGCAAAGCACACAGAGCAGACCTCGTTCATCAGCCTATAACCCAGGGTGGCACTGAGGACCATGGAGGTAGACTAGGGGCCCCTGTGCTGTGCATCCTCACAGGACCCCAAGGAGATCAGTGTGGTCAGACTCATGGTACGGAAGAGGAAACCGAGGCCCTCCGAGTCACAAAGAGCCTGCACACACGCGATCCACACTTTGCTGAGAAGGGGACCTCCTGGGCCTCGTGTACTGTGCTTGGAGTCCCTTCCTCAGAGACCCCTCCAAGCCCATTGGAGCCCCATGCTGGGCTAGCCCTGGCACAACTGGGGACAATAAACCACAGCTAGCCCTTCCTCTCCTTCCAGACTGTCAGAATTCAGAATCTGTGCCCAGGTCACTGTCACCCTGTACACATAGCACAGGAGAGGCCCAAGGGACAGAGATCTTCTTCCCTAGAAGCCCCTCAAGGCCCAGCCCCCAAGAAGCCAGAAGAAAGGAGGGGGCAACCTGGCAGGGACACCAGGAGGTGTCCTCAGGAGGGACGGACTGGGGCAGCAGAGGCCTGGCCACGAGGCAGGCACTCTAGCTCACATGCTGGCACCACCAAAGGCCTGGGTGACCTCTGCACTGCTCATTCAACATCTCTGCAAGGACTAAAGGGAAAAGGTGTCTCGGAGGAGGCAGTACACAGAGGGAGCTGAATCAGTGTCCATGTCAAGAAAACTTCACTCCCGGAACTTCTGCATGGTAGGGAAAGGTGCCGGTTCCCCCGCACGAGCCTTGCCCTCTCCCACTCCTCTTCCTCCTCCTCCTCCTCCTCCTCAAAGCCCTGGCTGCAGCATTTGCCACTTTCCATGGTGTAAACACTTCAGTCTTGGGCTGAGACCACTGAGCTCCAGGCCCACAGCTGTCATCAGCCCATCGTTGCCACAGGTCCCCATAGCCAGTTTCCTTCCCACTCCCACCCCTGTCCCTCTCCAAGGCCACCAGCTGCCCTCCCATCACTGCGGTCACATGTCTCAACCCCATGCGCACACCACCAGTGCTTGCTTCAGGGCCTTTCACGTGCTGCGTGTGTTCTGCAGGGAACACTCCTCCCTGCCCGTCACTTGGTTTGTGGGTCTCAGCTCCATGTCCCCGCTGCCCTGACCACCTTCCCGTCACTGCCTCCCCATCTGCTGCCTCCTCTGGTTTGCACATGATTGCAGGGTCACCTGAGGGTGACCTCGTCCACACAGTCGCTGCTGTGTCCCTGGTGCACAACACAGAGCGTGGCACACAGTAGGTGCCCTGGTCAGCCTTGCAACACCATGGGCACCTGGGCCTGCCCTGCCCTGGCCGGGCTCCTGGAGCGGAGCCCCTGGTAGAGCCCCTGATACGGCCCCTCGGCAGCCTGCTTTGTGCACGCAGCAGCGACCGCCCCCATTCTCCCGCCCAGCATCAGGCGCCGGCCTATTGTGCAGCCCTGTTGACACGGGGATGACCTCACCAGCCCGTGGGCCCCAAGGGGTGGGGGCGAGAGGATGGGGATACCGGCCAGGTTGGGAACTGCCCGAGGCTGTGGCCTGGGACAAAAGCCCCGGGCAAGCGCCAGGCAGAGACAAGGGCGCTTTTCATGAGAGGAATAATTGCGGGAACTTAATCCCTAAGAGAGGGTCCCAAGGACTCAGAGCAGGAGCCCTGTGCTGCAGGGGATTTTGCAGGACAGCCCCGGGACCTAGGCCTTCGGCGGGCGACTGAAGGCTCCTTTGCCCTGCCTTAGTGTCCTTGTCCACGAAATGGGCAAATGATCCACCCTGCGCAGGCGCTCAGGACCACCACCAGGTCTGCACTGGGGGGGCAGGCGTGAGCAGCAAGCACACGGCAGGCCTACATGAGCCTCTCATCCTCCCGTCTCGCATTTGCCCCAGACCAGGGCTTGGCAGGGCCTGGCAGAGCCTGGCGCCCGCCTCTGCCACCTGCTCCCAGTGGACCTGGGAGTCCTGAGTCCTCCCCCGCCAGCTCAGGGGCCGCTGTGCCTGAATCTCCATGTAGCCTCCCAGTTCCTGCTCTGGACCAGAGCCTGAGCGGAGCTCCTGCCCCTTGGCTGCGTGAGCCCAGGGTCTGCTCTTTTGCCCCTGAGCCTCTGTCCCTGAGCAAGGGGCAATCACTAGAAGTGATGAAGGCAGCAGCCCCTGCAGACCTGGAGAAGCCCCAGCTGGAGGCGCCAGAGCAGGCTTCCACCCAGATTCTATCAGCACTTTATGGCCTTCAAGGACAAGCATGCTGCAGGTTCAAGCCCCTCATGCGCATCCAGCACCTCAGCCTGTCTCCTACCAAGTGCAATTATTTCTAGTTGACTATATTTCTGCCCAGGGTACACCCAGATCCTCAAGAAAAAAAAAGTGGAAAATGAAATACCTGCATTGCCACTTCCTTCCTGAGACCCATGGCTCTCCATGGGAGTCTTCACTGAAAATCATGTCTCTGAATGGCGTCCAGTCAGGCCCCACTTGTCCATCGTGGTGTCAGGCCTACGGGTTTCCCACTGGCCATGGGCTTCCCACCCCCAGCGACTTTCCAGAGGCAGGGGCCGGAAGTACAGTCAGCAACGTTCGCCTCTCTCTCCAGGCCCCAAGTCAAGAGACTCCAGGGCAGGTCTGAAGGGAAAAAAAGGGGTCCGGGCCAATCCTTCCAGAGAGTCCCCCTCCTACCTGAGTGTGGAGCACAGAGCAGCCCACATGGCCTCGGGCCAAAGTGCCCTCAGTCTGAAGTAGCCTGGGTCTTTGCAGCCACAAGGGCAAGTTTAGGCAGGGCTTGGGGCCACAGGCCTTGGGGCAGGCACTCAGTGGCAGTTGGCTGAGGCCCCCTGCCCTCTGCCTGGGCCCTGGCTTCCCCTGCAGGGCAGGCAGGGTTGCAACTTGACCACCACCCATGAGATGGAGACACGGGACGCCACTGCAAAAGCTGTAGCTCCCCTCCAGCCAGCACTTGCTTAGCCGAAAGGGCTCCATCCCAGGGGCTTTGGGTGACAGGCCCCTTCTACACCCTGAGATAGCCTAGGCAAAATCCTTAAGCAGATGCCTAGGGCAGCCATAACCAGACTTCTGACTATAGGATAATATACATATTATCAACAGGCAAACAAATAATAAATGATAGGAGTACTATACAGCCAGGAGTGGTGGAGCATGCTTATAACACCAGTGTTTTGGGAGGCTTGAAGCAGGAGGATCACAAGTATGAGCCCAACCTGGGTCATATAGTAACTTAATAAGATCACATCTAAAAATATAAAAATAAAAACAGGCAGGGATGTAGCTCAGTGAGAAGGCCTTGGGTTGAATCCCCCATAGTAACACAAAAATAAATGTATGTAAACGCTAGCCAGATAGCTCAGCAGACTAAAGTGCCTGCTTAAGCAGACAGACCCCTGGCATGCTGTGCCAGCCCTGCCCCCAGGGCACACTGAGACTGGACCTGGTGGCACACACCTGCAATCCCAGCGCTTAGGAGGCTGAAAACAACAGGATCACTAGGAAGTCTGAGCCAGCTGCCTAGTGAGCCCTGTAGACACTGTACCAAATACATTAAAAAAATAAATAAATAAAAGTACATAAAGACATGTTTATCAGCCATGCCCTGTGCCTCAGGCACTATTTAAGTGCTTCACGCACGTTATCTTTCGTTGTCTTTTTGAGACAGGGTCTTGTTATGCAGCTCAGGCTGGCCTTGAGCTCACTTAGTAGCCCAAGCTGTTCTTGAACTCACAGAGATCCTCCTGCCTCAGCCTCCTGAGTGCTGGGATTACAGGCTTGTGCTGCCATGCCAGCCCCGTCCCATAACTACACTACGGCCACGCAGTGCAGATGGGGAAAATGAGGCTTGCTGTGACCCATGAGCTAGCCCCATCCGCACCCCAGGTTGTCCTGTCCAGGAAGTGACCAGACAGGCACAGTATATTTCCCAGCCCCAAAACATCAGTTGGAGCCCCGTCCTTCATGAGCATTTAATTCCTCCGACCGTCTTGGGGTCCCTTTGCAGGGGAGCTGAGCTACCAGATCATTCTTCATATCACCTG
>PVKA01041194.1:0-18245 GCA_004027165.1 Ctenomys sociabilis | reverse complement strand
CATTCTTGGTTTGAAGTTGAGACTGTCTGAGAACAGAATTGCTACTCCTGCTTTTTTCTGAGGTGCTGGGGCATGTAGTATTGTTTTCCATCCTTTGACTTTGAGCCTATGAATGTCCTTTTGTGTTAAGTGTGTTTCTTGTATACAGCATATTGTTGGATTTTGTTTCCTAATCCACTGTGCCAGTCTATTTCTCTTATATGGAGAACTGAGTCCGTTTACATTGATGGTTATAATTGAAATGTGCTGACTTATGTTTGTCATGATATTTAGCTGGTGTTGTTCACTCCTTTGTAACCTGTGTTTAATTGACTGTCCTGTTTAGTGGGTTCCTTCCATTCTCTTTCATGGAGTTCTGGTCGTTTTGGTCTCTCTCTAGAACCTCTTTCAGCAGCCTGTGAAGGGATGGCTTTGTCATCATGAAATTCTTTAATTGTTCTTTGTCGTGGAAGTATTTCACTTCTCCATCAAACTTGAAAGAGAGTTTTGTAGGGTATAGTAGTCTGGGCTGGAATTTGTTTTCATGTAGGACTTGAAGAACTCTGCTCCATGCTCTCCTTGCCTTCATTGTTTGTGTAGAGAAGTCGGCTGTAATTCGGATGGGTTCTCTTTTGAATGTGAGCTCCTTCTTCTCTCTAGCAGCTTTCAGTATATTATTTTTGTGTTGGATTTCTGCGAGCTTAACTATTACATGTCTCGGTGTGTTTCTACTTGGGTTGAGGTTATTTGGTGTTCTGTATGCTTCAGTGACCTGAATGTTGGATTGTTTCCTCATATTTGGGAGGTTTTCTGCAATTATTTCTCCCCAAATTCTTTTTATGTCATTTGTATTGACTCCTTCATTCTCATTGATACCAATTATTCTCACATTGTTCATTCTGGCGTCATCCTGCAGGTGATGGATTATTTTTTCCTGCATTCTTGTTGTTTCTAAGAGATCCTTTCTCACCCTTTCACTAGCTGCTCCAGCATCTTCAAGATCTGAAACTCTGTCTTCGCTTTCACTCAGACGGTTTTGTAGACCCGTGATTGCTATTTTTAGTTCTTCTATATCTCTTTGACTGTGTTTCATGTGTTCTATTTCTTTTCTGTATTGCTCATTCAAGGAATCCATCATATTTCTGATCTCAATATTTTTATCCATGTCTTCTTTAAAGGTAGTTATTAATTCTTTTTCTGCTGTGTTTCTTCCAAGCTGGATTTCCTCTGTATATTTCTGGACTTGTTTCGGTATTTCAGATCTTATGACTTCAAAAAGTTCTTTTTTGATTTGGGAACTTATTCTGCTTTGAGTTCCTCATGATCTTTCTGCTGTTGTTTCTTTGCTTCAGATGCTGTTAATTCATATATATCAGTCGGAATAGTGCTCTCTGCACTTGTTCTGGGTGAGCATCGTTTTTCCACCCAATGTTTCTGGAATTCCTTCTTTATTTCAGATACTATGTATTCAAATATTTCTTCTTTAATTTGGGGAATTACTTCTCGTTTTATTTCCTCTATAGCTTTCTGCTGTTGTTCCTTTGCTGCTGTATCTGTTAGTTCATTTGTTGCAGCTGAGCTAATGTCCTCTGCCCTTCCTGGTGGACTCGAGTTCTGGGATTGCATTTTTCCCCTTCTCTTTGTCATTTTGTATAGCAGTGACCTTTGACATTTGGTGTAGAGCTTTGGTGCAGCTACAACCTTAGCTTGTTATGAGATTCATGTGCCAGTCTATTAAGTTTGAGATTTTCCAGGTATGCCTATGCTGGGTCTAGCTCTTGTGTTCAGTTCCTTTTTTGCGGCAGCTCCTTTGGTTCCCCTCTGTTGGTTCCTGGGGTCAGCCCTCCTGTGTCAGGCAGGTCGTTCCCCAGGTGGGTGGGCCTGGGCTTTGGTGGGTCTTCTGGGCTCACAAAAGAATAGTGGATGATCTTATTCACTGAGTAGGCTGTACTGAGCCAGCCAGCTTGTGTTGGGTCCGGGTCTACAGGCCGTAACCCGAGAAGGCTGGGAAAGGTCCCTCTGGTGAAGTGGGCCTGGAGCCCTCACTCAGAGGCCAGGCTGTGCTGGCTTTTGTTCCGTAGCGTGGGACCATGGATTGCTGAGAAATGTCCCTCCGGTGTGTCAGGCTTGGAGTTCTCACTCCTAGGCCGACCTGCACTGGGTCTGGGGCTGTGGGGTGGGACCGGTAATCACCTGGGAATGTTTCTCTGGCACAGTGTGCCTGGAGCTGTCACCCGGCCACGGGGGGTGGCAGGCAGGTAATCTTTGGGAAATGTATCTCAGGCACGACGGGCCTGGAGTTCTACACTCACTGACCTTTGATGCCCAGAGAATCGGGGAAATTCCCACTCAATCAGTGGGCTTTAGGTCAGGGGATCCGGGGAGGTGTTGGTGAGTGGGTCCTGAGGTTTCAGGCCAGTCACTGCCTTGGAGGGGCTGGGGACAGGGATCCACGTAGCGCGCGTGGGAAGAAGCCAAAGGCTCTCCCTCAGACTCACCACACTCTCACTGATCTGAGAAGCCTGGTGAGTCCTGTAAATTCGCTCTCGCTGGGAGAGTTTGGCGCGGGATTCAGGAGGCCGCTGGAGTCAGCCACTGTCTTAGGCCAGTCTCTGGCTGGGCAGGCGTGGGTGGGATGGAGTCAGATGGCGGATTCAGCCGCGCTGCCTGTGGCCGGTCTCAGGGGCTGGGCGGGTGCGGGTGGGATGGAGGAAGATTGCTTTCAGTTCTTTTGGAAAAATACACAGAAGGGGATTAGCAATACAGAATGGGAGCTCTAATCCAAGGTTTTCAAGGAGTTTCCACACCAAATTTTAGTGGCTATACCAGTTTACATTTCCACCAAGTGTGCAGAAGGATACCTTTTTCTTTACATTCCCCCCAGAATTTTCTACTAGTTGACTTTTTATGACAACCATTTCTCTGGGGTGAGATGATATCTGAATGTTGTTTTAATTTATATTTCAAAAAATGACAAGTGATATGGAACATTTTTTCATTTATTTACTTGCCATTTGTATTTCTTCCCCTGAGAAGTGTGTGTTCATTTTGCATGCCCATTTTTAGATTGTGTCTTTGAATTATGGGGACCTGATTCTTTTTTCAGTTCTTTATATATTCTAGGTAGAAGTCCTTCATCTGACTGATTGTTCATTAAAATCTTTTCTTCCCAATCTGTGGGTTGACTTTTCACTCTGCTGGTGATTTTCTTTGATGTACAGAAACTTCTTCCCAAGATGACATCACAGTTGTTTATTTTTTTTAAGTATTTCCCATACAGTTTGGTTTTTGTTCATGGATCTCTACCTACACTTATCTCTTCAAGATTTCCATCTACTCTCTCTTCCAGTAAATTTAGTGTTTCTGTTCTAATGTTTATATCATTAAACAATTTAGACTTTAGTTTATTGCATAGTGATAGACCTGGATCTAGTTTTAATTTTCAGCATGTGGAGAGCCAGTTTTTACAGCAGAATTTGTTAAAGAAGCTATCTTTCTTCCAGTCAACATGTTTGGTCACTTTGTCAAAAATAAAGTGGCTAAGTGTTTGTAGTTGTATCTGCATCTTCTCATCTGTTCTGTTGATCCTCAGGTCTGTTTTTTATTTCCCAGTACCTTGCAATGCCTCCATTGATATTCTAGGTATTTTCTAATTCCAAATAACTTTTCGGAATCTGTTTTTGAGTTCTGTGAGGTATGTTGATGGTATTTTGATGGGAATTGCATTAAATATTTTTAACAATTTGGGGAGTGTTCTCATTTTCACAATGTTGGCTCTTCCTATCCTGCTGCAAGGAATATCTTTCCATTTTCTGAAATCCTCTTTGATCTCTTTTTCAGTTATGTAATTTTCATTGAGTAGATCATTTACTTCTTTTCTTAGATTAATTTCTAAGTATTTCTTTTTTGGATGCTATTAAAAGGTGTTGTTTCTCAAATTTCTCTCTCACTGAGTTTCTTATCTGTGTAGAGGAATGCTACTGATTTTTGGGTGTTGATTTTATATCCTTCTATGCACTGAATTTGTTTATTAATTCTAGGAGCTTCCTTGTGGAGGTTTGTGGTGTCTTCTATGTATAATGTCATCTTCAAATAGTGGTAATTTAACTGCTTCTATATCAGTTCTTATTCCTTTTATTTCTCTTACTTGTCTTATGGCTCTAGATAATATGTCTAGAACTCTACTGAATAGAGGTGGTGATAGTGGATATCCTTGATTTATATCTGATTGTAGCGTAAAAGATTTTGAAATAGATTGGCCTATAATTCTCTTTGTTTGATTAAGCCTTTTCCCATTTTGGTATCAGTCTTGTACTTGCCTCTAGGAAAGAGGTTGGGAGCCTTGATTTCTTTTTAATTTCTTTGAAGAGTATTGGATTAAATCTTCTCTAATTTTCTTATAGAATTCAGCTATGAATCCGTCGGGACCTGGGCTGTTCTTTGTAGGCAAGTTGTCTATTACATTTTCAATTTTATTGGCTGATATTGGGTTATTCAGAGTTTTTATATACTCTTGATTCAATTTAGGTAATTTGTACATATCTAGAAATCTATCCATTTCTTCTGTGTATTTGATTCTGTGAGAGTAAAGATTTTCAAAATAGCTATTGATGATCTTTTGAATTACCATAAGATCTGTTGTAATTTCACCCTTTTTATTCATTATTGCCTGAATTTGAGTTTTACTTCCCTTTTTTAATGAGGTTAACTAGTGTTTTATCAATTTTATTTAAGTTTTCAAAGAATCAGTTCTTTGATTCATTAATTCTTTGTATTATTTTCTTTGTCTCAATTGCATTAATTTCTGCTCTAATCTTTATAATTTTCTCCCACCTTTGGGCTTCATTTTTTTTTCTGGAAGTTTCAAGTTTAGCATTAGGGCATTTCTTTGTCTTCATTCTTTTTTCCTAGTGTGTGACTTCACTGCTAAAAGTCTCCTTCTGAGAACTACTTTCATTGTATCCCAAAAATTCCAGTAGAATTTTCAGTGAATTGTAGATGTTTAATTTTATGTGTAACCCATTGGTTGCTGAGGAGGGAATATTTAATTTTCACGTTATGTTGGGGATTTTCATGGTTTCTTTTCACTAATTTTCAGTTTCATTAAACTGTGGTCAGATAATATGCTTGGAATTATTATTGTTTTCTTGAACTTACTTAAGCAGGATCTATGAACTAGTACGTGGTTAATTTTAGAGAACATCCAATGTGCAGCTAGACAAATATGTATTGAGATGTTGGGTGGAACACTCTTTAAATATCCACTAAGTCCATTTGTTCAAACATTTGGTTCAGTTCTGTATCTCTTTGCTAATTTTTTATCTACTTGAACTGTCTTTTTGAAGTATGGGAATGAGAAAGTCTCCTGTTAATATTGTGTTATTATTAGATTTTCAATATCCTTTAAATTTTGTCTTATATAGTTGGATTCTCTGATATTTAGTACATAAATTTTTATGGTTATTATATCTTCCTTTTGAAGTTTTCCCCTAAGGAGTATATAGTGACCATTCTTGTCTCACCTGATCATTCTTGAGGTTCAGATTGTATGCAAACAGAATAGCTACCCCTGCTTTTCACTAAGCTTCTACAGCATGTAGTATTGTTTTTCATCCTTTAATTTTCAACTTATGAATTTATTTTTGAATCAAAGGTATTTCCTGTATATAGCATATTGTTGTATTTATAAAAAATATTTTATAAAGAATTTTTTTTTGGAAAAAAAACAATCAAGCTCATGACCTTGCCCTTGTCAGGCAGGTGCTTGTGCCACTGAGCTACATCCCCGGTCCAAAAAGTACTATTTCTCAGGAAATAAAAACACAAAGAAGAAAATAAAGAGTAATTAATACACATGGTAAAATATGTAATCTCAATAAATTTTAGACAAACATAAATTCAATTTTACATAAATATTTTATTCATTAAATGAGCATTTTTAACAACTCTTCAATAGTGGATCTTGGATGTGGGCATGGGTAGTCTGAAAAATATATACCTTCTCCTATGTTTCTAAGTGTTAGAATAATTTTGATTTAGAAATCTGTCCAGTTTGCTTCCTTCTTTCATAATTCAAATGCACAAATGAGCCTGCATGTGCACTGAGGAGACTGCCTGGGGAAAGATAAAGAGACCCAGAATCATCTCTACCTGTATTTACTCTTTACTGGTGTCCACTGAGAGTGCTCGAAAGCAGCATTGCATCAGGAGTAATGATCCTACCTAGTAGAATTTGGGCCCTGGTTTTAAATATTGTCTCCACTAAAGGAAATTGGGTTCTTTGGAGAAATGGCTGATGTAAAACTGGGTCCCCAATATTACAAATTAATCCTGGCACATTGTGTGTTACTAGATAATATATAACAACTCGAATAAATGTAGGAACATGTCAGAAAAGCACAGCAGCCAATGTTAAGGGATTTCCACTAATCAAATTTGAGTCATTTTCTGTATCAAAATTAGTAATAATAATGTAATATCATTATCCATTCAATAAAACTAGAAACTAAAGTTGATACTATTTTAATTGAGTGAATAAATAAATAGGTAAAAATAAGAGTTTTTAAGTATAGTAAAATGCTTATCAATAAATATACAAAAACATAGTGACATTAGAAAAATTACTTCTTGGCAGCTACCTAGCAATGACTGATTCTGTCAAATAACACCAATGGGTGCTACTATTGCAAGCAAAAGATTGGAAGTTAATCAGATATATGCATAGAATCAGCATATGTCCCATAAAGTACTTATTACAACCAATTACAATGGAGAGACTTAGGAAACATCTTAATCAAATGCACAAAATGGATAACAGTAATGGGGCATTGGTCCCTGTTCTGCCCTTGGGCGAGTTGAGCTGACCACTGAGTCCAGGCATGTTGATGCATACCTGTAATCTTGGAACTGGGGAGGCTAAAAACAGGAAGATCACTACAAGCCTGAACTGCCTAGTGATACCTTGTACCAAATACACTTAAAAAAAAAAATTAAACAGTAATGGGGCAAATTGAAATTGTGTGCTACCAAATAGTATTATCAAGAAGACAACAACATGATTCAAGTAATGTTTCTATCAAACATGCAAAAGCTCATATTGACAGATATCTTGCAAAGAAAGTGGCTCATAGATTTTCAAAATCATCAAGTCCATGACAGTTAAAGAAAAACTGCAGATCTCTTCTGGGTTGTAGTGATCCTGGATCTCTTTGTCCTAAAGCTGTGCTTGGAACAAGGGAAACTTGAATGTGACCTGTGTATTTGGAGTTAGCTTCCTGATTTTCGTGGTGTTACTATACTAAGATAATAGCCTTAAGTGTAGGAAATATACACTTATGGAGCAGGAATGAAGGAATGTGTTCATTGCTTATTACACATTGAAAAATAGTTATATTAATATTACTACACTGCTTTTTTTTTCTTTTGTATTTTTAAGAGAGTTTAGGGACTGATAGCACAGCAGTGTAAGAGCCTGCCTGGCAAGCACAAGGACCCACATGCCATCCTTGGCACCATGTGCCATGGAGGTCCTGCCCCTGGGTGCTGAGCTGGTTACTGAGACCAGGCGTGGGAGAACTCACCTATAATCCTAGCTCTGGGGAGGCTAAAAGCAGGAGGATCACTACAAGTCTGAGCTGTGTAATGAGACCTTGTACCAAAAAATGCATTAAAAGAGAAAAGGGACAATTAACTGGTTAGTATATTGCATATTGTTATCTTCAAAGTAATTGCTGGGATTACCAAATACAAGCATGCAAAATTGATCAAACAATACAAGCACTGACTCTTCCTTTCAACAAACTAATGAAAAATAATAGTGCAATTATCTTAGCTGTCTGAGAAAAGAATGAAAAGGAAAGCATCCAGGAGGAAGAAGCAGGAAGATATAGATAGATAGATAGATAGATAGATAGATAGATAGATAGATAGAAAATTTTAAATTAAAATCTTATTTAAAATCCTTCCTTTTGAGTAATTTCTTTCCTTTTCATCACTTATATTGTACCTTTTGGATCTTTTTTACTCTCAGTTATACTAGAGAGAGAATACAGTGTTTACACATAGGAGTCTGTTTTATTTCATTTATGAATATGGTCTATTTTATTAAATTTGAAATTTTGGATTTTTTCTCCTTGTTGTGTTTTTTGAGACAGAGTCATGCTATGTAGTCCAGGTTGGCCTTGAACAATCTAAGTAGCTCAGACTGGCCTTAACCGTGCTGTAATCCTTCTGTCTCAGTTTCCTGGGTGTTTGGAATACAGACTTATGCCACCACGTCCAGTTAATTTTGTACAAGAAAAAAAAAGTTAATAAAGATGACACCAGAAAGTAAAACACAGCTCTAAGATTATTTTTCATAACAGAAAAGAAAGAAGATAATCATTAAAGATTAGGCAAAGGAATTCTCTTGGCTGGGTTTACAGAAATGAACTCTTAAGAGGCTGGCACAATTTAATGTCTACTAGATCATTCCACACTGTTGAATAATTCTGGCAACACTAAAGTTACAGATAAATATTTATATTTATTTATGCAACCTCTAGATTTTATAGAACTTGTAGCTTCAAGTCTGAAAATCTTGTTTCAGTATTGCTGGCATCCCCTCAAGATTAAATATTTGATGATGTGTCTAAATAAGTGTGTAAAATTTATTTGAGAAATAGTGTATCATATAAAGGTTACATCAACACTTATGGTTTTCTATAGGACACTGGAGCCCTGGAGATGCAGGACTCCCAGAGTCCAGGAGCAGACAAGATGTACTGCTATAGGAAGATGTTTATATCCTAGTGAGGTCAGAGCAAGAGTCTGGCTGGGAAGGGCCAATCTTGCCCCTGCCTCTACCACGTTTCACTCTCTGGGTGGCTAGCACAAGAAGGGGAGGTAATGCTGCCCTTGCAGTGGCCTCCTGACCCCAAGGCATCAACCACCCTTAAGTCAGACTCTTAAGTTTGACCACCCTCATGGGATTGTCTTCATTTTACCTTGGGTCCTGAGCTACCCTCAGGGTAGGTTGAGGTATTTCTTAGGTAAGCTGTGATTGTTTCACATTTAAAATAAGACTCATGGGTTCATTAAAAAAGATCATAATTTTCAATAAATTATTTTAATATTTATGTAAAACTTAGAACAATTAAAATCTAAACTTAGAACATTATAATCAAAATGTATTATAATTTCTTCCCTATTAAGTCATGTCTTCAATGTGTGCATTGCCTGATCCCTCAGTCCTTGCTGACTGCTGCTTCTGCATTCAGTATCAAATGCTTCAAATGAAATCCCCTTTAAGAAATGATGCTTATAAATAAGTTCTATGATATTCTGTCATTGTTGACCCTGGACTTTTCTCAGATTTTGCCTTTTGCCAAAGTCAACTTGAAGATGTCTCATAAACATGAGTAAATAGAGCAAACAGGTACAAGAAAATATTGTGGCTTATAATTATGCTGCCTACAATTTATCTTTTTTATTTATTTTACAAATGTTGCATGTCCAATCTTTACTCACTATAATCAAGATATGGAAAAATATTCCTTAATTTTTCTGTCAGAGATGCTTTCACATACCTGGTGCTTCTTGGCCTTAAGTAGTTCTGGGTCTGCACCTTGGACTTGTTAATGTTGAAGTGTTACACCAATTTGCCAGTCTACCTGATTGGGGGGTGGGATAGACTGGTGTTGGCCATTTGTTTTTGGTCACAGAGTCCCTTGTTTCTACAGCCCATCTGAAACCACATTGCAGTTAGCTCTCAGGCCCTCTAAGCCTTTTTCCATTTCCCTGCTGGAGTAATACACCACCCTCATCTATATCTATAGAATGGGTCCTGAGAAGTAGACCTGGAGTTTAACTATCCAGCCGCCTTTCTCACTGAATGTGCAGTCTCTCTCTGAAGTGATGCTAGGCACACCACAGAGTGGATTTTGCCTAGAAATGCACTACTTCCTTTAGCTGTCACAGTGTCAATATTCCTGCCAATATTCTTTTCTTATTTTTACTTGTCTCTCCACTCACCCTGGAGTTTGACCTCAAGAGAAAGTGATAAAACAGCATCTGACCTCCCTTTTCCAGATGTTTGTCTTTCTCCATGCACTTCACCCAATAAGAAAGAACAAAACATTTATTTATTATAAGATCTCCATTTAAAACTATGTACATGGAAAAGTTATTTTAAAAATTTCTAGTATGAGACAGGAACTATAATATGAATATACTAATTTATGCATTGTTTAAGCTACTGGAAAGACTAGAATAAGAACAAGACAAAACAAAACAAAAGGTTCACATTTACAATACCTTTGGGCTTTTCCTTGAGGAAGATCTTGAGTAACTCTGAAAGTTTCTTCAGTGTGTATTTTAGGGCACTCTCTTGTGCAATTGTGTATGACTTATGGCCTTATCAGAATAGCTGAAGGATACTTCATCATTTTCCTCATAGAAGCATTATGCTGGGCACAGTAAAGTCATGAGGAAAGTGGAAATTCACAGGAAGAATAATATTTTCATTTATATTTGTAAATTTTTTAACAGCCTAAAATTTCTAATTCAGGAGAGTATATGAAGATAAAGACTATTTAGTGAATTTCTATTGTGCACTCTGTGCTATATTGTATCACTTTTAATTGATACAAGAAATGATCACAGAAGCATTATTATTCCCCCTTTAAAGTGAGGTAAGCAGTGCTCAAAAAGGTTAATACTCAAGTTCAAAGATATATAGGCAATGAATTCTATTGGCTTTTCCTTTATACTAGCTTAGCTATTAATTTGAGGAGAGACACTGGTAAAATATTGGTGCCATTTCTGCACTAAAGTTTTCTACATGACTATTTTCCAAATTTTAAGCAAGGGTGTAAATTATCAATAAATACAGTATCAATTACCCCTGCCTCTAGTCCACAAGAATACGGACTGTTAAATTTCATCCAGTGAATCTGCCCTCTCAAGGTCTTATTGGCTCATTTACCTTTTTGGCCTCACCAACATTTTCTAGAAGGCAAGGTTTTACATTTCAAATCAGTCTCTTGTTAAAAAGAGATGGCATGATAAAGAAATTCAACCCAGGAAAAGTAAGGAAAGAAGCCCACATGATAAATATCTCTTCAACAATTTAGAAGAAAATACAAATGAGACGAGCAGTTTAGATCCATGGAGTAAGTTCCGAGACACAATCTGTGGTACCAAAATAGGCTGAGTTCTGAGCTAGGAAGGAGCCAGTGAAAATTCTAAGCAAGCAGAAAAGGAATGGAAATATCAGCTCAAGGCCAACTTAACTTTGCAAAAACAATGTCTTTTGTCACTATAACAACTGATACTAGAATATTTGTTGCAGTACTGTCATCTGTGATTCAGCAAAGCCAAGGAAGGAACATGACTTATGACTCACAGGATCACTGGAGAGACAGTCCCAAAGGGAACAAGAAGAACAGGCTTTTTTAGTCTGATTCAAACTATTGTACTCCACTGCCATGCTGGGATGTTTTAGTTGCTTTTTTATCCCTTCAAAAAATATGATAGACCACAAGACTGAAGAAAATGAGTCATTGTGATGGTAAGAAGATGTTGTGGAAAAGGGGGAAGTATTTCTGAATGTTGGGTGTGTGCTTGCATGTATGTGCGTGTGTGTGTGTGTGTGTGTGTGTGTACAAAAATGGAGCTGAATTGAAAGCAAAAATAATTTGAATCTTTGAGCATGTGTGGAGGAATGTTGAACTGTGGATGTCTACTTTTATGTTTTTTGTTCATGGTGATGGATTCATGATTATATGAGCAGTAATCAGAAGACCCTGTGGGTGTTTAAAATTTAAAAATAGTTAATGTAGAAGATGCACTGCCAGCAATTAATCACCCGTTAGTACTCCCCCCCACTTTGAGCACACTTGAAGCACACTTACACTGTCCTTTTTGGTGTACTTTCTGAAGCAGTTGTAGATGTCTTCTTTCATGTCTTTTGCTGGGCTTCAGGCTGTCTTGTTGTCCTGAGTGCATTCAAAGTATTTATCCTTCATAGACATTTTAACTTGTAGGAAGAAAAAAAGGGACATGGTGCTAGAGCTGTCACTAAGGTAAATGGGGACACACTGTTACGTTTTTATGAGTCTGTCTTTCTGTTGGCTAGAGTTCAGCAGCAGTCCTCCCTATACTTTTAATGAAACCTCTTAAAGATACTTAAACAAGAGTTCTCTTGAACTACTTCAAAAGACAGTGGGATATCTGTATTTGAAGGAAAGTACACTGAGTGATCTACCAAAATGTCCTACCTAAATAAGTTTTTAAAATGAAAGCATTCACAAGATATTTTGTTAACACCACATATATTTTAAATTCATCAAGATGCATACATTAAGTATGTTTAACTTTTTGTATGCTAATTACACTTCCATATTGAAATTCTTTCCCTAGGTTTTGTGTGTGTGTGTGTGTGTGTGTGTGTGTGTGTGTGTAAATAGATTGACAAATAGTTCAGGTTAGAAATAAATGAGGAAGTCAGCATTAATCTATCTTCAGAGATAAATGAGTAGAATAAGCACTTCCCTGGCAAGCATAGGGGCCTGAGTTCAATCCCTGGCTCTGCCAAAAAAAAAAAAAGGGATAAACAGAAGAGTTGCCAGATAAAATACAGTGTGTACAATTAGATTTTTAATTTCACATAAATAGTAAAAGGTTTTTTTAGTATTCTATGCATTATTTAGCCTCCTTTAAAGTTGTACTCCCAAAGTGTGGAATGTACTATTTATTTTCTAGGATAAGTATTATTTAATGTAAATTTACACTAATATTGCTTTTTAGGATAACTGAATTTTTTATTTAACTGAATACTACATATATTTACTTGATAAAACTGGAAACAATCCCCAAAAGTGTTGATGGATAGATATAAATATTTTTTGTGAATTTATATGTGTGTGTGTGTGTGTGTGTGAGTGTGTGTGTGTGTGTGTGTGTGTGCATTTACAAGGGTTGGAGGGGGCAGAAAGAGAATTTGGGTGCTTTGTGCTTTTACTAGAACAGTGATAGTAAGAAATATCTTCTTTATGTTTCCAAAATATAACCTACTTTTTATTTTAGAGAAATAATACTAGTACATAAAGTGAAGAAAATGAGAAAGAGTTGCTGAAGGTGGTGAAGCATCCCTGTAGTGTTAGCACTTAGGAGTCTGAAGCAGAAGGATACCAAGAGCTCAAGGACCTCCTGGCCTGTATAGCGATTTCAAGTGAGACCATGTCTCAGAAAAAAAAAAAATGTAGCGGCAACAACAAAAGAAAATAAAGAAGAAAAGTTTTGAAATCCACAATTCCATTATTTAAATAATCAGTTAAAAACTTGTTGTTCTATTGAAATTCTTAATAATTTTATTTTTGAGCTTGCAACAAGTAAAAGTAATATGCTAACAACCTGAGAGCAATATACCGTGAGCTGAGCATGTGGTGCGTTCACAGCAGTACCCAGATCTGTGGGGTCAGTCTCCACACACCTCTGTGCACCACAGGCAGTGAGCCACAAGCCTGGCTCCCTCTTGTATACCTAGGGACATTCAGAGAGCTGTGGACCTCAGCTGCAGCCAGTGTGAGATGGGCTCCAGCCACTGACAGCAGTGGGGTGACAACAACCAGGAGCTTAGAGAGAAGACCTTCCATGTGGAGTCAGGACCATCACCCACAGGTGACTATGTTGTCTGCACAGCTCCAGAGTTGTCCCTGCAGGTTCTGCACAAGTCAACTTATCTGTCTACTTCAACACTGTCATTGTGACTGCCTCTGTTCAGGCCATAAACTTTGTACTAAATTACTACAAAAACAACAACAATATATATATACATTTATAATAAAGTGCATGAGGGATATATTACATTTTTTCCAAACTGTTTGGGATCTTTGGTTTTTGTAAAGTTTTTCAATACTGCAAAGAAAATATCTACAGGCTTAAAAATAGAAATTAAATTTAGCAATGATCACATCCAATAGAAATTAACACTACTTTCATATTAAGCTCTAAATAAGCCAGTTACTAAAGAGAATGACAATCTTAAAATTATTTATTTATGGATGCTTTGAATCATGTAAAAATCATGGGACTCTTTTAATTTCTCATATTTGTAACTTACAGAAAATGTCAAAGAAATATCATGCCACTGCACACACATTTAAAATGAAATTTAGATCTACCAAAAATTAGTTTGCATGAATATTAAATCTTTTGGGGAAAACCATCAATTTTAGCTATATTAAAATTTGTATTTTGAAATACTGTATTAGGAATTTATCTCAAAGTTTTCAGATCCTATAAAATGCACTTAGTCCCAGGAGTAATAGTTCACAAATTGTGTGTGAATTTTGAGAAAGTAGTAGCATTAGAATGCAAAAAATGTTGAGGCTTAAATGGCCAAGTGACCATAGACTTAGACACATTTATGAATTCACATTTAGTTTAGTGTAGGAAAGTTATTACATTAGTCAAACCTAGAATAATTTGAGCAAAAAAGTAAACTAGCATTAGACTACAATGCAAGATACAAAATCAATGCCCAAGGCTATAGAGGTAGAAATAGATTATGTACATAAATAAATTGAAAAGAAGAAACAAATTCCTCATGCAAAAGAATTGTATATGATTTATGCCAATTCTCTGGCCTCAAGGATGTGGAGCACACATCACTTCCTACTCCTAAAGTGTGGGCTACAAATGGCAACTTACATAAGTCAATATGCAAAGGGGAAGTGTAATTTCACGGTAGGGAAACCTGAAACACACTACCTTAGCCAGATGGTCAAGGTTAATATGAACAATGTCTTGCGGATTAAAATTTTGACAGCCTAATTGAGTTTCTCGAAAATTTATTGTAATTAGGAAACTGCATTATCAAGTATTATTTATTTTAAGTTCTAATATGAACATAGTAAATATATTTCTGTAATTTATTTGACTACTACTCTTACACTAGTACTATATTTTTCCTGTAATATTTTGCAAGTAACAAAAGTGAAAAACTCAAGGTACCTTGCCTTTTCATTCTTCACCAAGCTTTGCAAATTATATAGTGGGCTTACCTACCTCATAGAGCTATTGGTAAGTTAGATAAGGTCAAAAACATAGACTAGCTTTCTATTTCATGAGTGTTTAATAAATGTGATTATTACTGAGCTATTTTTAGAACCCAGATGTTAATACTCAAGAACAGTTTTCTTTAGGAAAAATTTTTAATGCCTCAGTAGAATTTTTGGCTACTTTATAGCAAAATCACAAGAACACCCAACTAATCAGTGCCATCTGTATACATATTTGTATATAAAATTAAATGTTTGAGAAAAATGCATGAAATTGAGAGGAGAGATGTTCAATAAACTTCTCAGGTGACACTGAGTAGGAGAATTAGATTTGAAATCCAGTTTTTATTATTTCCAAGCAGATTTTATTTTATCATCACATAATGCTTCATATTTCTCATGGTGTAAGTGCTATATAAACTTGCTTTGATATTTCCTCACATTGTTGAAAACTATAAAATAAATTGGATACTGTCAAAATTGTTGGTTTAACTAAATCTGTTGGTTGTTGTGTTTTTTTCTTTGTTTGTTTGTTTTGGTGTCAAGGATCACACTTGGGACCCTGCACTCTTCCGGCAGGTGCTTTCTCCTCTGAGCTATATCCCTTGCTGGTTTAACTATTTGAATTAAGAATGGGATGCAGAGGCCCAGGGCTGAGCCCAGGACAGCTTCAGGAGCCTCAGCGAGTGGCTCCCTGTGCTGCACACATACCATAATAGGAGCAGCACTGAGAACCATTTGAATGAAATTGAAGATAGACTTCCAGACTTTGAAGATAGCATTTCATCTAGTGATCCTGAAAAGGAAGATCTCTTCAAAATAACAAGGAACCAGGAAACAATTTAGCACCCACAAGATGATGCAAAGAAAAACAACATAAGATTAATAAGTGTCAGTGAAACAGCAGGAGTCAACACAAATGACCTAGACTATTTTCAGAAGTAATAGCAGAAAAATTTCCCAAGTATGGGGAAAGAATCTGAAATTTGTATCATCAGTGAGGCATATAGAACCACAACTCACCATAGTGAAAATAAATCTACACCCAGTCAAGATCCTAGAAATTCAGCAGAAAAACAGAGTATTAAAAGTTGTTAGATTGCTTGGTAAGTGAAAGGACCTGTGTTAAATCTCCAGTTCTGCCAGAAAAAAAAAAATCAAAATAAAAAAAAAAAAATTAGGGTAGATTTCTCAACACAAAACATCAAATCAATGAGAATTTAGAGTGAAGTATTTCAATACCTAGAAGAAAACAGCTTATAACCCAGATTGATGAAACCTGCCAAACTATATTTCAAAACTAATGGAAAAATTACTTCCATGACAAAGAACAACCGAGGAGATTCATGAGCACCAAGCCAACCCTACAGAACATTGACAGATTGTGCTAGAAAGAGACAAAAATGACCACAACTTAAAGAACAATAGAAGGAACCACTGGGGAATGGCAAAATAGCTCAGCAGACAGCGATTTCTTAAACAACCCAGGGAATGGGATTCAATCCCTGGCATCACATGCTGTGATGACCATGCACTGAGCAGGTCACTGTGACTGGGCATGATGGCACATGCCTGTAATCCCAGTACTAGGCAAGCTAAAAACACAAGGATCACTACAAGTCTGAGCTGCATAGTGAGATCCTGTACCAGTACTATATATAGATGTAGATATGGATATATACGTAATTCATATGTAATATATGATATATATGTAATATATGACATGTAGATATATATGTAACAAGTAATATGTTGTATATATTGATATATATGTAATATATGTATAATATATATTGATATATATGTAATATATTATATATATTGATATATGTGTCTATATATATATGCCCACCAAGCAGAGCAAGGAATGAAACAGATGGGAAAAATATGGAACCAGTAGCAGGAAAATTATATAACAATAAGCCAATATATAACATAACTATCAATCAAAATGGCCTGAATTCACTAATCAAAAGAAGCAGACTGACAGAATGGATCAACAAACAAGAATTCCCTGAGCCTGCCATGCCAGCCCTGACCCTTGAGCACACTGAGATGGCAGTCGAGACTGGGCATGGTGGGGCACACCTGTAACCCCAACTCTTGGGAGACTGTAAACAGGTGGATCACTTTGAGCCTGATATAATAGTGAGACACCGAACAACCTGTAGACCTTTCCCTAAAATAAATTTTTAAAAAAATCAACAATATGTTGTACACAAGAAACACATTTAACTCAAAAGGAAATTCATAAACTGAAAGTCAAAGGATAGGTAAACATGCAACAGGAACCCAGAAGAAACCAGGGTCACTATTCTGCAGAAATTGTGAATTTAAAGCCAAGAATCAAAAGAGATATAAAAGAAGTCACTATATCCTTGTTAGGGGAAAGATGCAAGAGGAATAAATAACAACCTTAAATACATATGCACCAAATACAACAACACCCAACAATATAAGATGCATTTTTAACAGGCGTGAATAATCAAATGAACAATAACACAACTATAATGGGGGACTTTATATTTTTTTTATTATTTTTTTTCCATTTATTTTTACTTTATTGAAATAAAAATGTCAATCAGACAGTTTCAAAACACCATAACCATACAGAGTCGATGAAATAATACATTGCAAACTGTTTTCATAACGTTTTGGTATTGTACAAGGTGCTTACATGATATTATATTTACAGGTTTTTATATAGCTGAATTATATCAAAGATTCAATAATTATTTACCTAGTGGATGACCATAGCACTGAAAGCCGACATAATATCCTGTCCCACCACCAATAGTGCAGATCTTGCCTCTCATAGAATTATGTAGAAGCACAGCGTTATCTATCCCAACTGTACTGTCTATACACACACATCATGATTCTTTCTTTCTACATCCCTTACTTTGTCTACACCTGTCAAAAGTGGGCACTCCGTTGACATTCAACTACCTTAGGTGCTTGAACTCGACACCACAATCCAACACAGTCCAGCATTCTGCAACCATAGGGAGTTATTCAAAGAAATCGTCGACCATATCCATTTACAGCTCAGCTTAATATTATGGGCTCATGATGTATACTTCATTTTTATACTTTTATACTTTTCTGCTGGATGGTTAAGACCTAGGTAGATCAAAACTTATATATCAACACATGAACTTTATATTTCCTATGTGGTCATTGAAGTCTTCTCAGGGTTTATCTTGTAGTCCTGTACATTATTCT
>PVKA01041193.1:0-18244 GCA_004027165.1 Ctenomys sociabilis | reverse complement strand
TTTTTTTTTTTTTTTTTTAAGAGGGTGGGAGGACAAAGACAAGCTGTCTGAGCAATCTTCTTGTAGGAAGATGCTTAGATGAAACTGATGCTGAAAAGAAAATAATTATTTGATTTGTTCTCACTATGCACTTTGGATTTTAAAAAAAATGAGGAGAGCCTTTTCCATAACCAAATACAGACAATATTGACTAAATCTTCTGAGCATATTCAGGCAGTCAGTCTGCACTGTGATAGCAGCCCAGTGAAGGAAATGCTTTACACAGAAAAGCATGTGGCCCTGTGTGACTCTGCTGTTCCATTTTTAATGTCTAACGATTCGTTTGAGGGGAAAAATGTCTTAAGTATTTATGAATCAAGGTGGACCAGAGGGGATGCAAGAGAGGTGCGTGGCGGGCAGTCCTCGCCTCCTAAGAAGTGAGCACTCATAGTGTCCTTGTCATGGCATAAATCTTGGGTGCCAGAATGAATTGTTGTTGCATTACTGTACCAAGAAGCTGATAGATCAAAACTTGTTTGCTAAAATATATGTAAAAATTCTGAAATTCCCTAATTTCTGTGTACAAAACAAGAAAAGAGAAATCAAACACTAAGGACATGTTGTTTGGGGTGGGTGGGGGAAATCTTCCTTATATTTATATAAATATATATAATATATATATTTTGCTGATGCCGTAAAAAAAAAAAAATCCCGGTATCACAAAAAAGAAAAAAAGGGGCCAGGGGGATGGCTCAGTGGAATAAGCACTTCCCTGGCAAGTGCAAAGGCCTGAGTTCAATCCCCAGTTCTGCAAAAAAAGAAAAAAAAAAACAAAAACAGAAAGTAGTATCCATAACAAACTTTCAAGATATAATGAAGTAATTTAAAAAGACTCCACTGTGGAAATGTTAAACATTTATTCATTTGCTTATTGGGAGGTCTTTTCTTAGTTATAACAAAATTATGCACGAATGGCCATACTTCTTGAGATTTAGAGATTATAACCCAAAATTCATACTATTTACAATATGTGCCAGATACTATAATAAGATATATTAATTTTAAATATGAAAAACTAGTATCAATATATACTTAAGAAATTATTCCCATTTACCGCAGTAACAAACATGTTACTTGTTTTGATATTTTCAGTTATTGTTAAAACAGTCTTAGCTTAGTAGGGCTATGGTTGTGAAGATAAATTTGAATTTAACAGTTTTTTAAACTTAAATTAAAAACAAAATAACAAAATTATGGAATGGTGAAAAAGGAGATTTAATGATACACATTAAAATGTCAAGTTAAAACTTTTTCTATTATGTACATATTTTCACGTAAACAAAAGCAAAGATCAAAAAATGACACCTTTACTAACAAATACATTGTATACATGGATTCATAGACTAGATAGATTTTGGCAAAAACAAAAGCAAAAATACATAGATTTAAAAGGTTATTTTGTTTCATTTCCCCACTGAATACCACTGGAATAAGTGGAGCAAATTGCCCATTTTTAATTGGATCTTTTATTGGGGGAGCCCTCCCTTTTATATTCTGGATATTAGCCTTCTGTCCAAAAAAAATAGCTGATACAACTTGATCTGACTGTATAAATTATCTCTCCACTTATTTCTTTTGCTGTTTAATTTTACATTGTCCCACTTCTTGATCCTTGCTATTTCTTATGCAGCTATGGTTCTGTTCAGGAACTCCTCTGTTCCACTGACTCCAAGAATTTTACCTTTCAGCACACTGCTTCTGTTTAATATCTGGGTTTTCTGATGCACTTTGACTTTATTTTAGTGCGCAGTGAGAGACATGACGAAGACTCAGTCCTGTGTGTGTGATAAGCAGTTTCCACCCGTTTGCTACAGAGACTATATTTCCTGCAGTGTATGTTTTTGGTCTTTGTGTCAGAGATGTCTGGAGCTTTTTCTGTATCCTCTTTTACATTCTGTTGATTTACATGTCTGTTTTTAGGCTAGGACCATGCTGTTTTTGTCATGGTAGCTTGGTAATGTAACTTGAAAACCAGGATCATGATTCCTTCTGTTTTGTTCTCACTGCCTCTGATTGCTTGTGATACTCTGGGTCTCTGCTGATTTCATATAAAACCAGACTTCATATAAAACCATGATTCTATCAGGGATGCCTTTCCATTTTCTGATGTCCTCTTTGATCTCCTTTTTCACCATACTATAATTTCATTATAAAGATCTTGAACTTTTTTGACTAAATTTCTCAGACATTTTTGAGAATCTGGTATAAATGGTACTGTTTTCCTGATTTGTTTCCAGGTAGGTTTGCTATCAGTGCACAGAAACACTATTGATTTTTGTGTATTGACTTTGTATTCACTCCTTTGCTGAATTTATTGGTTCTAGGAATCTTCCATTGGAATTTTTGGGTTCCCTGTGAAAAGGATTGTGCTGCCTGCAGATAAAGACAGCTTAAATTCTCCCTTTCATTTCTGTATCCTGTTTTTATTACTACTCATCTGAAGGGCCACTAGGCAAATAGCTTAGCTGACTAAAGCACTTGCAAGCAGGTGCAGGGACCAGGGGCCCCCTGACCCTGCCATACAGACTCCGCCCCCACGGCGCTCTGAGATGGCAACTGAGGCTAGGCGTGGTGGTCCACGCCTGTAATCCCAGCACTTGGCAGGCTGTAAACAGGACTGTAAATAAGTCCAATCTAGTATTGAGAACCTGAACACACTATAGACCCTTCCCTAAAATAAAAATTAAAAAAAAAAAAAAAAATATATATATATATATATATATATATATATATATATATATATATATAATTTTACCTGACTGCTCTTAGCTAAAGTTTCAAGTTCTATATTGAACAGAAGTTGTAAGAGTGGACACCCTTTTTGTTCCTGAGTTTAGGGGGAACAGCTTCAGATTTTCCCCATTTAATAAGACATTGGCAGTAGATTTGTCATAAATGTATTTTATGAGAATGAGACAAGATCTTCCTATATCTATTTTCTTCAAGGGTTTGATAATGAATGTATATTGGATTTTGATAAAATCTTTTTTTCATCTATTGAGATGATCATGTGATCTCTGTTCTTCTGTTTATGTGATGTATAATATTCATTGATTGGCACATGGCAAAAATATTTTGCACCCTGCTTCCCAGTATTCTATTTTATTTCTCAGCCTTCTTAAAATAAGGGCCAAGTCTTAGCCTGGGCTCGCATCTCCACATGTTCCCATCCTAGCCTGATGTGTCCCTCTTCCCCCAGTCTCTGCCACTCGTCCATCTCACCATCCTTGAGTTCTGAAAAGTGATAGTTCTCCCTCCTGCGCAGAGGAGGGCCTTTGAGCGCATTGCTCCTTTCCATGATTCTTTTTTCCTTTCTTTTCTTTTTTATTCCCCCTCTCTCATTGTGAAATAGACACAACCTATAATTCACTAGTTTAGCCATTCTAAAGTGGACAACTCAATGTCATTCCCATACCTCCACCATGTTATAGAACAATCACCATTATCTGGTCTAGAACATTTCTGTCCTCCCAAGGGAAAGTCTATTTCTATTACAGTTATTGCTTAATCCCACCTAGCCTCAGGTTTTTTTTTTATTAATAGGACAGTTTCAATAATTAATACATTGTACATTATTATCTTCTTAGCGGTTATCCATAGTACAAGAAGCAGACAGGATATCCTACCCAAACGCTATTAGTACAAATCTTTCTACTCATTGAATTAAGTGCGAGTAGCTGTATATCTATCTTGACTATTTGTTTTATATACGAATACAAAAAGAAAAACAAAATAGTCCTTCCTTTGTATCCCCTTTTTTTTGTTTAGCCCTGTCAGAAATGAGTATTCTATTGGCATCTAAATATTATAGGTGTGGGAATTCAGCAAAACTATCCAACACAGTCCAGCAGTCCACAATACTAGTGGGTTATCTGCAGAAGTTGTTGACTTGAACCTTTCACAGCTCAGCATATTAATATGACTTTACTTTTTATACTTTTCTGATGGATGGTTAAGACCAAGATAAAGTGAGACCTATATAAGAAGAAATGTAACTTTTGTATCTGATAAGGTCAGTGAGGTACCCTCAGGATTTATCCTGTAACCCTATACTGTACTTTGTAAATCCTTTGTCAGTGTCAGCTTTGTGGATGAGTCATGGCCATTGCTTGACCAATTTGCTCTCTCTGAAAGGCTGAAAGAATGTTTTCTTTCCATGTGACTCTCCTTAAGCACAATCTACATCATGATCACTTTCCTCTGTGTCCTCATAATCTTGATCAGAAAATTTGTGCCGCAACTGAGTTACATAATATTACAGTAAAGGTTCTCCTATGTCCTGGGTCTTCACTGGCCTTGAAAGGCTAGGGCCAAAATGTTGGCTGACCTTGCAGCACTTCCTTTTCAATAATTTTTGGTCTGCAAATTTAGGTAGCTTCAGGTTTTGTTAAACACTAATCTAGCCTCTGTCTCTGTGGATGTGCCTAATATAGACATTTCACATAAGTGATGTTTTAGTAAAATATTTTCAAGGTTCACCAAGCTATGCCATTTATCAGTACCTGATTATTTTTATTGTTAAATAGGATACCTGTCTCTGGATAGCGAATGTACTGTTATTTTCTGTAAAGTAATTTACTAGCCTTCTCTTTACCTAGCTATCTGCTGTTCATGTTTCAATAGTCAACTGAATTTTCTCCTGAAATTTCCAGCCTAAATGAAGTCATTGCTTCTTCTAATAATAGCCTTTTTCTCAGAACTCTTACCTCAGTTTGTAACTCTTATCTGTGGGTTATTTGGTGGATGTTTTCTTTCCTATCTATGGTTATTTGGTGGATCCTTAGAAGCTAAGATCCATGAGACAAAGAATTATGTGTTTATCTGTTCCATATTGGATCCCAGGTGGTATTACGGGACCTGATACATAAGTCAGCCTTTGTTAAATAAATATTTGAATTATTTCCTACTAAGGAATAAATAATTGGCAACCACTTAATGTCTTTTTATTGTCAATGGTAATTTGAGTTTGAGGAAAAAGTAGCACTGTCATGGAGAAGTTCAGCGGGGGAATTTCCCAGGCAGAGAATAATAGTAGGATTGTTTTGAGGAAGGGACCTCTTCCTGCTCTTTCATCGCACTACTTATGCCTTGTTCACCTGTAAGCTCCGCTCTCAGAGTTACTGCTCCATTCACTCACTCACTCACTCTCTGTCCTGCCTCCATTTCTTCTGGACTGAAACTGAGCAAATTTGGTCCCACTTACATCCTTAACTCATCAATAGTAGTGATCCCCTAGTAATTGACTATCCACCTTTCCTCTCCGGTATTTATATAATATAATCCAGGTTGAAATTTAGTGAGCTTTCTGACTTCCACAAGTGAAGCATGCCTTTCTCTGTTTGTAGGGATGGAGTTGTGCTTTGGAATGTAACCTTCCTTAACTCAGTGGCACTATCTTTCAAAAAATCTTTTCATGATGTTTATAATGGGTTTAAAAGTAGTATTTCCTCTTTCATGGCCTTACTTTACCTCACACATAAGCCACCTCCTTTGTGCAAATGTTTGCAGTTGACACAATGCTGTCCTGTCTTTGAGCAATTACACTGGAAAACTGCCTATTATTTCTTCACAGCGGTGGTGAATTCATCTCCAGTATTTACAGATGGTTGACAATTAAGTCAAGGCCCTGATATAGTAAAAACAGAATTTAATAAATTTACTTGGTGGCAGAATTTTTATTTAAATTCTGTATAATTTCATATGAGAAAGTTTTCTCCATAGAAATCGTTTATATTACAGATGGGGGTTTGAAATTTTCTCCATAAAGCATCAGATTAAGAGATTGTTTTGTTAAATGAATGGTGCCATTTTTGTGCTTTCAGTGTTTATTTAATTGTCAGATTTATTGTGTCAACCTAATGAAGGTTATTTGTTGCCCCAGGTATAGCTAAAGTCTTCAAACGGTTTTAGGTGTAGTTGAAGGACTCAATTTAAATGAAATTAATAGCTGCCTTCTCAGAATACAGCTGTGAGCAATACAATGGCTAAACACAAATATAAGTTATAAAATCTAAAGAAAAAAATAAAATGAGTGCTGGGCCTCAAGGGCTTATAGTCTAATTGATTGAGCTAATGTAGTAAATTAGAGGGGGATTATTTAGTGAAAGAACCATTGGAAAACCGAGTGCCAGAGGCAAACACTAGATCTTGGTCTAGTAACTTAGCAATCAATTCCCAATTATGTGGATGGCTATTGAAGTGTAATGTGGTATGTGTTTGAATCATATAGAACAACTGGGATAAGGGAAAAGAGAAAAAAAGGCAGAAGAGAAACAACACACACACACACACACACACACACACACACAAAAGTATGTGTATAATATATATGTGTACATATATATTAGCTTGGATGATTGTACTGCTGATTTTTATTGGTTTATTTTATTTTATTTTGTATTTATGTGTACAGAGTTTATAGGGTCTCACTACACAGATCATACTCTAGTGATTCTCCTATTTTCAGCCTCTCAAGCACTGGGATCACAGACACGACCACCACACCCAGTCTCAATTGCCATCTCAGTGCGCCCCCAGGGGGTGAGCCTGACATAACACTCTGGGGAATCGAATCCCTGCCCCTGTGTCTACTTAAGCAGGTGCTTTAATCTTCTGAGCTATCTCACTGGCCTTTTACTGGTTAATTGAAAGGAACAGTTCATGCTTAATTTTGTTTTCTTCTTTTTAAATTTTTTGACCAATTTTGCATGCTTATATCTAGTAATTTGAACAAGGACAACAATATGCAATAAAACAACCATTGTTGAATTCCTATCATTTTGTTCAGTGAAATTCTGTATTGTTTCTAATTATTTTTTACTAATTTTTATTCTCTTTAAAAAATAAAAAAAGAATGGCAAGATCAGAGAAAAACTAAATTAATTAAGCAATTAATTGTGCTGACCATAACTTGGCATATCACACAACTTATATTTGTGAGGATAGGAAGAGAATGTGTGGATCAGGTTGATGGTCTATGCAATGTGGCTTTTGACTTTCTTATTTTATAAATTTAAAGGTTTCTGTGGTTATATACGTAGCTTTATGTCATCTGAAAGAGAAAGACATACACAACTGGACTGATTTGGGATATGAAAAACATCAACTTTTTTTGATGTGTTTAGCACAAGGTCTCCAAGCTCTCACTGCACAGATTGGACTCATAGTGATCCTTCCTATTATTCAGCCTCCCAAACACTGGGATTACAGGCCTGTGCCACCACACCCAGTCTCTAAGAGCTCCAGAGGGCAGGGCCAGCATTGCATGCTGGGGATTGAACCCAGTCCCTGCGTCTGCCTCAACAGATGTTTTAATCTGCTGAGCTATCTGGCTGGCCCTGACATCAAATTTTTAAGCTTGCAAGATACAAGCCAGAGGACTGGCCTGATTAGCTCAGTGGACTGACTAAAGCACCTGCTCAGGCAGTGAACAGTGGCTGGGGTTAGATCCCTGGCCTGCCATGTGGGTCCTGCCCCTGGGGTGCGCTCAGACTGAGATTGAGACTGGGTGTGTTAGTTGATAAATTGTGTCAACTTGGCTGAATCAGCTCCAGCAGTTCTCAGTGTGGAGGCCCAGCCCTGGAGGTGGGCAGGGCCCAGGAATTGGGAAAGGCTTCCTGCCTTTCTGCTTCCTTTGAGAAGTCCCAGTCTTAGAGAAGCTTCACCTTTGCAGCCACACCACTCTGAGGAGCTCTACCTGCTCTTCATGCATGAACTGCTGTTATTTGCCTTGTAGCCAGTAGAGTATGGACTGTACCCTCCAGTAACTGTGAGCTAAATAAACCTTCCTTCCTTCATTTTGAGTGTCAGGTATTTGTCCCAGCAATGAGTAAAAAGTAACTAAGGCACTGGGCACGGTGGCACATGCCTGTAATCCCAGCACTTGGGAGGCTGAAAACAGGAGAATCACTACTAGTCCAATCTACATGAGACCCTGTGCTAAATACAGGAGAAAAAAAAAGAAAAAAGATACAAGCCAGGACTAAGCCATGACAACTGTATCAAGACAAAAGTCAACCCATCAGTATATTTTAGTCCTTTTACTGGAGAGCCAACTGTCAAAGATCTGCGCGATCTGCACAGATCTTTCTCTCTATAGGTCTTCTTTGACTTCTATTTTTTTTCCTCTCTGCTTTCTCTAAGTAGATGAAAAATTCTGATAGGAAGCACACACACACACACACACACACACACAATGAAACATGTTTGGAATTAAAAGACCCAGAGTTGGAATATTCTTCTTGCTAGTGTTATTGAGTTTTAAATTTGAGTTTCCTCCTATCTTTACACTGAAAACACAATACTTTGTGCTATTTAGCAGAAAATCACAACTATTTTTTAACGTGTCAGCCTATGTGGAAATGGCATACAGTATCCTTCAATAATGTACTTGCCTGGGTTTTGTTTCTTTTTTTTTTGGCAGAATTGGGGATTGAACTCAGGCCCTTACACTTGTCAGGGAAGTGCTTATTCCACTGAGCCATCTCCCCGGCCCCAAGCCATTTCCCCAGCCCCTCATTTTATTCTCTCTCTCTGTTTTTTTTGGCAGGAACCAGGAATTGAACTCAGGCCCTTGTGATTGCCAGGCAAGCACTTATTCCACTGAGCCATCTCCCTGGCCCCCCTCATCTTATTCTTAAGAGAAGTGACAGGTACATCCAGTCCTTGATTTGGAAAGTATGATTATAGAATTACGTTAAAAAGAT
Source organism: Ctenomys sociabilis (assembly GCA_004027165.1). Taxonomy (NCBI): domain Eukaryota; kingdom Metazoa; phylum Chordata; class Mammalia; order Rodentia; family Ctenomyidae; genus Ctenomys; species Ctenomys sociabilis. Next base: position 9,500 of record PVKA01041193.1, on the reverse strand, counting down.
CCTACTGATTTTTCCCAGAAAAAGAAACAGCAAATGGGCACACATAATTGGTCACTGTGCTAAGGCCCTCATGTCTAGACTCAGAACATTAGAGTTTAGGTTTTGGTTTCTATAGCATTGGAACCTAGCCTGAGTTTGGGCACGCACTAGGAATTTCTTGACACTGAGCATACAGAGAAAGGCAGAAAAAACAAGACAAATACTGGAGAGGGAGAGTACACTCAATCCTGGAATGTGCATATATTATCTGCATAAGCATATGTTATTAATTTTATATTCTAATTTTTCTTTTAATATCCAGTATTTCTGAATAATCAATTATCAGGTCAACCTCCTCTTGAGATGCCCATTCTTCTGGCTTTGCCCAGCACATGGTGTTTTTTAAACTCACTTTTAACATTATCTGCATGGGTGGGAGAAAAATCACTTGTTTCTGTCTACTGTGATACAGTGACCTGCGAAAGACTATTACTGCTGCACATCAGAAAACACGCTTCCATTTACTTCAACTTTTCCAAGACTCGGTGTTCTTCAGTGTTGACGTTGGAAGACAGCACAAGTGAGGTCTGTGGCTTTTGTAGTTATGAACACTTTCAGGATAAACCAATGGGCAGCTCCTAGCTAAATCTGCCTCACAAAGAACTAAATCTAGCCAGAGGACCCCCTGACAGGTCAATGCAAATGTTAACGTTATTAAGCAACAACAGTTGAAGAGAGACTTTCTGTCAGGGTGGAAGGGCTGGTGGAGGGTGAGAGTGGATGAAAGGTTTTTTATATGTTGTTCTTCCTTACTAGAAAGGGCTTCTTGGGCTTCCTGCTTTTACCCCCTGGAGGTTTTATTGTCTCACATTTTCTGGGGAGGAAAACATTGGGGTTTTCAATGTCAACACATACTTGGAATGCAGGGATTAAAATTCCCTAATTGAGGCTCTGGGGAACTTGCAAGGAAGAACACCAGACTCCTTCATTATCTTAATGGCTTCCAGGACGGGCCTCATTACAGCCCAGAGTCCCTGGGAATTGCAGCACCATTTTGAAGTTCAGGTGGACAGTGAGGAAGAGCTGTCTGGAGAATGCGCAGAGCAGAGCGCTGAGGGAAGCTTCCTCTGTGCACACACGGTGATTTCCACTGATAAAAACAGAGGACAGCACACACCAAGCAGACTACCACATGTGACCGTATCTACTGACTGCAGTGGCACCTGCCACTTATTACACAAATGATGATGATCTCAAGGTAATAAAGAATAAATGACCTATCTTTCAAACCCTCGTGCCTGCTAAGGAAGTCCCTAGGACCTCACTCTCATTTTGTAGCATAGCTGTTTTGATCCTTGTTTTCAGTACTCCCTGTCTCAGGGGATAGAGGGCATTTGTGTGTGTGTGTGTGTGTGTGTGTGTGTGTGTGTGTGTGTGTGTGCGTGCGTTCGTCTATCAGTCTATGCATGCTCTTGAGTACTCATGTTTTTCTATCACCTCTTTATAGTTTTTGTGTAGACTCTAAAATAATTCTCCTGTGCACATATCCTCCTACATCTTCCAAACTGAATCCAGCATCACTTTATTAAATACAGCGCTGCTTCCTCTTGTGTCCCTGGTCTCAATACAGGATACTCACCGTAATCGCCTTGTTCGCTTTTCACTCTCCAAGTCCCACTCTAGGCCTCCTTATATGCTCCTCAAGGAAATATCATTTTACTCAGTTCCTTCTCTTTGAACATTTATGGCTGTTTGGCCTGAGCGAGTTAATTTGCTGTTTGTTTCATTTTGTCTGCCTCTCTGCCCTAGACTGTATGCTCTGGAAAGGCAAGACTCTTCTGGTGTTGTTTTCTGCTGTGATCTTGGAGGAAGGCCCAGAGCATGATATCCAGTCAATAATAGTTGATTAAATTAGTAGATAAATCAACAACTATCTGATTGATTTCATCACTTTCACATCTTCTGAATCACGTTTAATCTCTGTTGAAACCCCCCTGAGCTAGAGCCAGTGTAATTTCTCTTCTCTGTGACTACCAGCTCTAATTGCTTTTGCTCTCCCTCTTTTCTGAATCATTATCTCCCTCACAGCCTGGGGTCTTTCTAAACTGCAAATTGGCTCCTGTCATTGGTCTGCTTAAAATTCCTAAATAGCTCCTCATCACAATATGTTTTGCAAGCCTTTCCTTAAGGGTTTATCATAATGGCCAGAGAAGCAGATCTGGAGGTGCAACCTGAAGTTGCCTACTACATGCACAAAGTATCTTAAATCTCATGCTTCGTTTAATAAATATATGCAGGTTTTGCATATTAATCATTTAGTAACAAATATTTTAAATTATCCCTTGGCAAAAGCAATGCTCCTGAAGACATCTCTTGTTTATCTTGTGGTTTGGAGAGTTGGTTGTACCAAAACATGAGTCTGCAAAAATGCAAAAGTAGATGAAGTTCAGATCAATTAGTTGGATTGACAAGACCCCTTGTGTCCTGGCTCCTGATGATCTCTTCCTCCTGCCATCCTCACACCCTCCTGGCATCTCACCACGCCCATGTCTGCCTCCCCTAGCCAGCTCATCTCCATGTCACTCTTGCTCCTGGGGCTGCTTGTGGTGCCCTCCTCTGTCCTTGTCAAGACCTTGTACACTCCTGCTTGTATCAGCCCTTATTGCTTAGTTCTATCTCTGCAGCACAAGCCTATAAACTTTGAAGAAGGACAAGTATCTTGTTCATTTTAAACCAAACCTGGCCCAGTCCTTGATCTATGTCAGACAAGCAATAAACATCTTCTGAAAGAATTATAGAATGAATGGATGAAGAACTGTTCTCAATAAGTGCTCATTTAAATCCTTAAGGACTCTGATATCTGAAAATAATTGGCATTTTAAAAATCCATGAAAAAGTCACTTCCCCCACCTATAGCCCTTCCTTCTTTCCCAAAACAGACTTGTGAGATGAGAGTTATGTCTGATTGAGCTCTCTGGGACTTGCTATGGTGCCTGAGACTGATCTAAATTCACTAAGACATATTAATTTGAAGGTAATAGCATCCTTCCTGACCTAGAATACATTTGAGGATCAGATGCAATCTGCACAGATGGCAGAGCAAAGCTGAGCTGTGCTTAAAAAGACACCAACACCTAGGCCATTGTTACGTCATCACAGACAATTATAACTCTACTCACCTGTTTCTTATAATGTTTACCATAAAATGTTGTCACTGGGACTATAAAATCTAATCAGGGGTTTTATTTGGATGAGCTACTTCTAGGGTTCAATATTCTGCTTAAAAAATAAAAATTCTACAATGCTTCACCATGGAACAGCTATGAGATATGATCTCAATGTAGAGTGAAAATTAAACTATTTTTTAGAAATTATTACAGTGAAAAACATATTGCCGTTAATCCCCCAAGATTCTCTCCCTTCCTTTGAGCACTCTCATCCTATTGTTCTTGCACCTTAGCAAGTGTCCCTAGGACGGCTGATGAAAACAGGATGAGTGCTGCTCTGAGGGTCACCCAATAGAGAGTCAAGTTACAGAAAGTCCACAGTGTGTCTTCACCCTCTTTTCTCACCAAGTCTGGCACCCTGTGACATCTGGCTCTTTCCCGAAGTCAAAGTGACCAAGAAAGATCAATGTTTTTAATTAATTTAGGACTTTGAAGCAGTTGCGACAGCACCACTGAAGAGAATCACGAGGTGGAACTTGTAGCACTCCTGCGGGCAACAGCAAGAACAGTGTGATCGGTGTATTCAAAATAAAGGTGAGCGTGTGGAGAGGAATTAATGGCGAGGTGTCTTTTACTATACCAAAGGGTTTCTTTTTTCTCAAATTTAAATATTCATCATATTTTGGATCCTTCCTAGTAAGTGACTTCAAAATGTCCTGGAATCATTAGGACTAAAAACTAAACATCCTCTACATGTCATGCATGACAGAAGCGGAACAAGGGAATTCTGCATCTGGAGTCTTTTTAGGGAGGAAAGGAGTTTACTCTTACTAAAACGTATGAGTGGAGCAGAGGGAAAACAAGGAAGAAAAGGAAGCAACAGAAACGGCTGTGGCTCCGAGGCCCTGCACGCTGAAAGATTTGCAGCAATTTGCTGAGGAAAGAGGTTAAGCCGCTGTGAGTCCCCTCCTCTGAGCACTTAGAGTCCCCAGCCAATCCTGACTCAAATGTGTGATTAAAATCCACTTGGCCAGCCATGTACAAGTATTGAACAACAGCCAAAATAGGTTTCTCTACACCTTAAAATTGAAAAATGCAAGCAAATAAGTTAGAAATTGTAAATTGAGATATTTTCTTTGTACATGGCCAACAATTGATTCTTCCTGAAGTATTCTACCAGTCACTGGGTTTGGAGTCCTTTTTAATGCATGGGCTATGACTATGACTTTGGGATATTTAATACTTGACTCATTGTTTAGAATGTTTGTTAATTTTGCTACAGTATTTCTCATTAGTACAGCTCAAAAATGGGGATTATAAAGGGCCGCTGAGATAGCTCAGCAGAGTAAGCACCTGCTTTAGCAAGCACAGGGACCAGGGTTGGATCCCCAATCATTCATGCTGCGCTTCCCCTACCTGTAACAGGCAACTGAGTCCAGGAGTGGTGGCATATGTCTGTAATCCCAGTCCTGGGGAGGCTGAAAAACAGGAGGATCACTATGAGTCTGAGCTGTGTTGTGAGATCTCATATGAAATACATAAGTGAAAGAAGAAAAGAAAATACCTGTTAAAATAAATAAATAAAATTTTAAAAATGGGGATTGCAAATTTGCTTATGAATTCTTCATCATTGATGGTGGCAGAAATGGAAGTGGCCTGATTTGCAGAGGGCACAGGCAGGCATCCTTTTAAGGTGCCCAAAGGCAGCCACCACTGATTACAGCTATTCGCTCTATCACCATGGCCTCTTCCCAAACACACCTCTCTTCTTCCAAGGAAAAGATGAGAGAAGGGCAGCAGGGACACAGCAGAGCCCAGACCAAGCCCCAGCACCTTTGGTTTTATCTTACATTTTTAGATAAATTTTTAAATGTTCTTTAGCATTAAAAAAAAAAGGTTTAGAAAACCACTCTTAAGAAAGACATTTACAAACTTGTATTTTTTTTTTTTTTTTTTTTGGCAAGGATCTACAGGGTATTCAGGGTCTCACTATTAGATCAGACTCCTAGTTATCTGCCTGTTTTCAGCCTCCCAAGAACAGGGATTACGGGCACGTGCCACCACCACGCACAGTCTCAGTTGCCATCTCAGCATGTCCTGGGGGTGGGGCCAGCATGGCAGACCCAAGGATCGAACTCCCAGCCCCTGAGCCTTCTTGTAGGTGCTTTAATCTTCTGATTTGGCCTGCTCTTTGCAAACTTACATTCTAATAAAATGGAAAAGTGTAAAAAAAAAAAAAAATTGACAAATTCAGATAGGTATGCATTACCAAAGCTGAATCAAGAAGATGTAAAAATCCTAAATTAACCAGTATCAATTAATGAAATCAAAGTTGTAACTACAAACCTACTAACAAAGAAAAGCCTAGGCCTGATAGAATCACTGCTGAATTCCACAAGAAATTTAGAGAAAACATAACACTTCTACTTCTCAATATCCTTAATGAAATTATTATTTTTTATTTTTATTTATTTATTTGTATTTTAACTTGAAGAGTGAAAAACAAAAGCAAAAACAAAGAAAAAATGACATAAACAGGGTAACATACAATGATACATATGTTACAGATTTTCAAAACATGGATGGCTAAATATATATATATATATATTAATAATAAAAAATCCAACACAGATCAGCAGTCTACAACAGAAGCGGGTTATCCACAGAAGTTGTTGACTAGAGCCATTTACAACTCATTATCTTCATATGACTTTAACCTCCATTTTTATACTTTTCTGTTAGACGGTTAAGATTGAGTTAAAACAAGACCTATATAACAAGAAATGTAAATTTTGTATCAGATAAGGTCAGTCAGTTACCCTCAGGGTCTATCCTGTAACCCTGTACCACACTTTGTAGATCTTTTCTCAATGTCAGCCATGGGGATGAGACACGGCCATTGCTTGATCAATTTGCTCTCTGTGGAAGCCTGAGAGAAAGTTTTCTCTCCATGTGACTCTCTTTAGGCACACTCTACATCATCGATCACATTCCTCTGTGGCCCCATAATCTTCTTGATCAGAAAATTTGGGCCACTGCTGAGTTACATGATATTACATTACAAATTATCCTATACCCTGAGTCTTCACTGACCTTGAAAGCCTAGGGTCAAAATGTTGGCTGACCTTGAAGCCTTTCTTTTTCTCCAATTTTTGATCTGCAGACTTAAGTTGTTAACCCTCCAGAAGAGAAGTTTATTACCCTACAACATATGCAGTTTGATTTACCCACACTATTAGTCTAAATATCAGACATCATAGGCATAACATGGAGCAAGTTATTGATTTTCCGTCAAGTATTGAGATACTAAACTCTAAGTCTGTATAGAATATGAAGAAGAAAAAAATTTTTAACAATAGGAATGAACAGTTGCATACATTTACATAGATTTTTAGAAATCCATCCGTATACAGCATAGTAGCATTGTAGCATGACTGTCTTGTGACATTTTTTTGTCTTATTTTTCATTTACTACACTTTGAAAAAGGGAAGTATAGTAATAGCTGGTATGTCATGACAAGAGGTACATATTTAGAAGACTAGAATGGCAGGCATTTTCCTTAATGAAATTAAAAGGGAATTAATGCTCCCAAATTCATGACTAGCAGCAAACATTATCCTGAGAAAAAACTAGAGAAGGACCCAAGAAGGAGAACTAACTACAGGCCAATCTCCCTAATGAACATAGATGCAAAAATCCTCAAGATAGTAGGAAACAGAATGCAGCACATGATCAAGAAAATTATACACCGTGACCAAGAGGGCTTCATTCCAGGGATGCAGGAGTGGTTATATATGCATAAATCAAGTGTAATACAACTATCTGAACAGATCCATGGACAAAAAAACACACAGCCATCTCAATAGATGTAAAAAAGCCTTTTCTAAAGCCCAGGACCATTTATGATTTTTTAAAAACCCCATAGAAAATAAGAATAGATGATCTTTATCTCAATCTGATAAAAGCCTTCTTATGACAAAATAACAGCCAAACATAGTCCTGAAAATTTTATCCAGAGCAGTTGGACATGAGAAAGAAATAAAAGGAATACCAATAGGAAAGGAAGAAGTTAAAATTATCATTATTTTTAGGTGGCATGATGCTTTATCCAGTGCTAGATTTCATAAATAAATTCAGTAGCATAACTGGATGAGGTCAACACCCCAAAATCATGAACAACAAATTTACCAAGACAGAAATTAGAGAAACCACATGTTTCACAATAGCATCCAAAAAAATGAAATACTTAGGAAATAATCTAACAAAGGTTGTAAAAGACGTCTACATTGCAAACTACAGTACTCTGAAAAAGGATAGTTGAAGAGGATATAAAATAGTGGAAAGGTATGTCTTGCTCTTGGTAGAAAGAACCGTTATCGTGAAAATAGCTATAGTTCCAAAATTATTATACAGATTTATTGCAATTCTGATCAAAATTCCAACAGCGTATCTCACAGAATTAGGGGAAACAATCCTAAAATTCATTTGGAACCAGAAGAGACCTAGAATGGCAAAGGCAACACTGGGAAACAAGGGGAACCACAATCCCTGACCTGAAATTATTTCACTAAGATACTGTGATAAAGACAGCATGGTGGTAGCAAAATAAAAAGACCCAAAAATCAGTGGACCAGATTAGAAAATTCATAAACAACTCTAGACTTACTCAGCCACCTCATCTTTGGCAAAGGTGCCAAACATACTTACTGGAAGAAAGATAGCATCTTTAATACAGGGTGCTAGAAAAAGCTCTACACATGCTAAAAACTAAAATAGGACCCATATCTTTCATCAGGTACTACACTGAAGTAAAAATGGATCAAAGATCTAAATATTAAAACAGAAACATTAAATATCTGAAAGATAGAGCAGGTAAAATTCTTGAGAATATTAGTGTAGGCAAGCTTTATGAATAAAACCCCATTTGCACAGAAACTATGACAAAGAATCAACAACTGGGATCTCATCTTATTAAAAAGCTTTTCCATTGTGAGAGAAGCCACCAACAGAGTAAAGATCTAACAATGTGGGGAAAAAAAATGCTTTCCAGCTGTTCCTAAGACAAAGGATTACTATTGAGATCACGTAAATGACTAAAAAAAATTAGACTTCCCAGACTTAAAGACCGAACCCACAAATGGGCATCTGAGATGAATACACACTTCCCAGAAGAAGAAATAAAAATGATAAATAAATATATAAAAAATGTTCAACATCACAGTCATTCAAAAGATGCAAATCAAAACAACACTGAGATTCCATCTCACTCTAGAAAGAATGGCTAGCATCAAGAAATCAACCAATAACATGCTGGAGGGGCTGTAGAGGAAAGGAACTCTAGTCTACTGTTTGTGGGTGTGTAGAATGGTGCAACCACTATGGAAAATCAATGGGGAGAATCCTCAGAAAACTAGAACTGGAGGTCTCATTTAACCTAGCTAATCACCTTCTGCATATCTTCTCAGAAGAATTAAAGATGTCCTACTACAGTAATATATGTGTACCCTTATTTATAGCAGCACAATTTCTGCTACTGAAAGTAACTACATGGCAAATAGAATGCAAAAAATTATTCTCTTGTGATATCTAGATGTTGGAAACAACCCAGATGCCTATCATCTAAGGAATGGATAAAAAAAATCGTTTTATATTACGATATTCTCAGCCATAAAGAATGATAAACTATTTGACCCAGGCCCGGGTATGAGTGAGACTGCCCAGGGGCCACCGGATCCTCATTTGACCCAGATCCTATGACTGGCATGTGAGGGAGGCTGCCCGGGGTCCACTGGATCTTCATTCAAGCCAGCCCAGGCCCACTTGTGAATAGAACTTCATCAGACAGGCCTAGTGTGGAACCCAGTAGCAGAACTCCCTGCAGAGAGGCGAGAAGCAAGACCCACCCAGCTGATCCAAGCAAAGAATATCTTGCTAGAGTGGCAAAGAGAGGTCACCTCCAAGAGCTGCAGCAGGAAGAAGTAGAGCACAGCAGCCAGGCCCAAGCCACACCCACCTGAATGAGTGTGAACTTTAATACAAAATAGTGATAGAAGAAAACAGCATTACACATGGTACAAGATTTCACTAAACAAAGTAATAGGAATCCAACAATAGTTGCTGTGTTACATGATGACATGTGCAAATTAGTTTTTCAGATTAACAGATATAAACATATAAATTTTGTTTTAAAAAAGAAGTTATAAGAAATTCAAGAGAAGAAAAAAATCAGAGTAAAAACAAAAATTGTAAAGCATTAACTGCTCCTTTCTTTTTTATATATATTCATATAATTAAAAATCTCAAAGTAGAAAGGAGTAGGCAATAAATATTTAAAGATTTAAAATTTCTGAATT
>PVKA01041192.1:0-18246 GCA_004027165.1 Ctenomys sociabilis | reverse complement strand
ATTTCTAATTTCACACTAGGGGCCAGGGAGACAGTTCAGTGCAATAAGTGCTTCCGTGGTACGCACGAGGGTCTGAGTTCAATCACCAGTTCGACCAAAAGAAAAAAAAAGGGGGGGGGGGAGGCTGCGGCTGGGAAAATGGCGGACCGAAAGGCAGGAGAGGAGAAGCCTGAGAAGGCAAAGCGAGCTGGAGCCGCCAGAGGACCTGAAGAAGAAGCAGAAAAACCCATGAAAAGTAACTGTTTCTTCCAGTGATGGAGGGGAAAGTTCCAGTTGCAGAGCTGAGAAGTGATCAGCTGAAGAAGAAGCTGTAGACCTCCCAACAAAGCCTACAAAGATCTCCAAGGTTGGATTTGCCATAGGTAGTCAGACAGCAAAGAAAGCATCAGCTACATCCATCAAATTTGGATCAAGCAAGCCTAAAGAAACTGTTCCAACTCTTGCTCCAAAAACTCTTTCAGTAGCAGCGGCTTTTAATGAAGATGAAGACAGTGAACCAGAGGAAATACCTCCAGAAGCAAAGATGAGGATGAGGAATCTTGGAAGGGGGCCACCAATATCAGCCGGACCAAACTTTCAATAACAGAAAGCATGGGTTTTCTGATAACCAGAAGCTATGGGAATGAAATATAAAATCTCATCTTGGAAATGTCCATGACCAAGACAATTAAATGATGTGTTTTGAATTAGGGTGTGGGGTGGGTGTAAAGTTAAAAGGAACAGTTTCCTTTTTTAAATAATGGTATAAGACTACCTTTGGAGCCGCTTTTCCTTTTGCTTTTTCATTTTTCTTTTTAAGATTGAGTGGTACACTAATAAGTGAGAGTTTGAAATTAGAGGTAATTTATGTTTTATATACAGATTTTAAAACATTTGCTAATTTTGTAGTTTTCATGTGATTAGTTTCCAAAGGTTACAGATAATAAATCAGGAATGGTACCTTTTTAACAATTGCATATTTCTTTAGACACAACTATTAGCACATTAAGAGGGAGGCAAAAAGTTACTGTCTATGTAAAACTGCAAGCAGTTACTCCTAAATTAACTCCCTCACTCCTGAAACTGGTTCCCAGGAACAGCCTTAGAGAAAAAGGGAGGTTGTCATATCAGAGAGAAAGCATTGTTTGGCTATTAAATGGACATAAACCTAGATGAAATTAAATAGCATTTTTCCCTCTGGGATTTGTTTTGTTTCAAGTGGCCATATATTAGGTGCTGCATTGCTGTCAGTGGACACAGATGCTTAGCTCTTCTACAAAAGTAATTTTTAAAAAAAAATTTATGTGAAGTATCAAGTATTTGAAACAGCCCGTTTAGCCTTAATAGTCTTGTCTATCTTCATCAGTCTTCAAAGAACAGCCATTTGCTACCAAAGTAAATTAGTATTTTTAATGTGCTTCTCTTGGTTTTTGTTTATCAGCTACTTCCTGTAAGCATTTCCACCAGAACTTGAGGCAAATTATAAGGAAGCTGTTTCTTTTAAAATACAGACCCACCACCAAAAATTTATATGTACATACTGCTGAAGTATTTGGCTGGCTTTTATTTTTTTAAAGGTATAAACACCAAAAAAATTAACATTGTATGAAGGTAAAAAAGGGTAAGATGCATTTTCTGTAACTTTGTCTATGCATTTATGTTACCAAGTTGTTAAATACAATTTGAATTGAATTCATTACAGAATTTATTAGAGCAGTTAATGTGGTTTAACTGTATACATATTGACCAGTGAAGCATATCGTAGGTACAGAAAATGAAAGAAAATGCATCATCAAGCACATTTTATTGAATTGCATATCACATATACTCTTAAATCTGTGTATTGCAAGTTGTTTGTTTTGTATTTTTGTATTGTATATGGACTTTCTAATGTGACGGTTAAGCACATCTTTAAAGGCATAGTCACAGGCAAAGGAAAAATGATACAATTATTTCTTTCAGAACTCCTACAATGTTAAATTTGGAGGCAGCTTCAGACTATTTTATTGGTGGTAGTTACTTGCTTATCTTTTTTAATAGATAGTAACTCCAGAGAAGAAACCTATGCATATGCCTGATAAATTGTTCTTAGATTAAGCCCAAAGTAAAACAATGGAAATGTATATAGAACTGCTAGTTCTTGCATGATTTAATTACATCAAGATACATGAATTTAATTTTAACTTACTTTTATGTAGGCAAACTTAACTAATTTTTGTCCATTTTACTGTTTGTTAAAATAACATCCCTCTCCTACATACTCTTTTCTTGACCCAAATGAAATACTAATGTAAGGTCAAGATAAGGAGAGAGAAATGACTGAGATGAATGTCTTTACTAAAATAACCAATAAATTTTGTCAAACTCAAAATAGAAATAACTTCACAGGTTATAAAAGAGATGATAACCATAAGCAAGGATGTTCTCAGCAAAGCTTGAGTAAACATAAACAAAAATGTGAGAAGCATAGAAAAATGTTAGAAATCATGAATACAACAATGAGGGGAAAAATGGAATCCATAAAGTAGATTCATGCAAATATCCAGAAAATTAAAAATCTCATTGAAACTCTGAAAAAAAATGAACTAAAGATAGAATATCTAACCTAGAGGATGGGATTATAGCTAGTGATCAGGAAAAGAAAGATCTCTTAAAAATAGCAAGGGACCATAATAAAACAATCCAACAACTGCCAGATGATGTGAGAAGACAATAACAGACTGGAGTCAATGAAAATGCCGGAGTCAACACAAAGGATGTAAAGAACCTGTTCCCAGAAATAAAAGCAAAACATTTCCCAAACACAGAAAAAATGTTGATATGCATTAAGTGAGGCATGAAAGAATTCAGGTAGTCAACACTAAAATAAATCTGCATCAAGGCATCAAGATAATCAAGATTCCAGAAATTTATAGAAAAACAGAATATGAAAGTCTGTTAGAGAAAAGAAGCAAAATACTTACAAAGAAAAACCCATAAGAAAACAGCAGAGACTTCTTAACACAAATACTGAAGTCCAGAGCTTGTAGTGAAGTATTTCTAGTCCTCAAAGAAAACAGCTTACAATCTAGACTGATGTATTCTACAAAACTATACTTCAGAATTAATGTAAGAATACAATATTTCCAAGACAAAGAACAATTGAAGAGATTCATGGCAGCCAAACCAGTTCTACACCAAGTTTTAAAAGACATTCTAGAAAGAGAACAAAGACAATTCCAGTTATTCTAATAGAAATAAGCCACCAGGAAGAGCAAGCAATTAAACCGAGGGAAAGATGTAAGACTGATTAATCACAATCAGGTTGTGTGGGCAAACAAGGCTTCAAGGATGGAATGTGCAGGAAAATAAGGCTGAGTTTGGCCTAATTAACCAAACTAAAAGTATCAATAACTTACCTGGTACAATCTTAAGTATATTGTTACTCTTGATATCTATATGATGAGCCTATGATAATATTTTCATCTTTATATTGATGTTAAAATAAAGATGTTGGGATTAACAATTGTCAGTACTTTGTCTAAATTCATGCAGAATTGAGAAGCACAACTATAACTTACATCAGAGCTGCTGTGGTTTCCTAGAGTCATTTTTGTCTGGCAGAAAACAAAAGAAATGTGTGTAAACATTCAGTTTTACTTAAGTAATAACATAATAGGGTGCAAAGAATGTTGCTGTGGGAGACTCTCAATTCTGGTGACAATTCAGAGGGACAGAAAAAAATGTCTGTGTTTCAGGCTTGGAACTTGAGCTCATAAGAATTATTAGAACTATAAATGTGACTTTATTAATACCAACAGTAATATAAAATTTGGGATATTTGACATATTTAGTGAGCAGAAACCCTATACCTGCAGATCAAAAGGGCTTACGAGGGATGAGATAAAATTAATGAAATACAGCCTACATCTAAAGTACTTTAGTGCAATTTCTGACTTTTGAAATGATATACAAATCATCTAAAAAGAAAATCAGATTACCTATAATCAAAAGAAAGTCAAGATAGCCTTATATGTATTTTGAACAAGGTGTATGAAGATATAAATTGAACAAAGAGACAATTAAAATTATAGATTAAATTTAAATTAATGTGCAAATTTGGTTATAAACCATGAAAATATAATTCTTGAAAGATAATGTAAAATCATGTAACAATGCTAAACTGGGACAAAATTTCTACATTACAGCAAAGATAACTGAATGTTATGAGATCTTAGGGGAGTATATTGGTAAAAAAAAAATGAATGTGATTGCTTCCTCAACTGCCTTAGGAAAATCATTAGAAATGGCTTGTATTAATGTTTATAATTACAGAAATGGGTGTTTAAGGATGCATTTCAAACGCTGAAATAAAAGCTAGTTGACCTCAAGCCAGCCAGCTACCCTCTAAATTAATTAAGGTTATATACAGGGCAATAAAATAAAGCATATAATAAAAATTTCAAAAATAGGATAGAAAAATAAGAAGTAAAGTGCTGAAAACCAGGAAACATTTAATTGTAAATATACACTAGCTAAAATAGCAATGATCAGACTAAGTCAGAATGTAAAATATAGAGACAGGCCGTCAACAGAAACAGACCTCAAAAAAACTTACCCATGAAAACTAAAAGTCAATAGTTGAACAAGGGTTAAGCAAATCAAAGTAAAATAACTTGATTCACTGTATTGATATCAGTTATTAAAGTCTCAAAATTTGCTGAGCATTGTTCATTCTGCAGAGGGCAAACAATAGATAGACTTTCAAGACTAGGCTACCAGACACATTTTTATCAGGATCATGGAAACTTCATCCAGCATGGCTTTACTATTAATCTGGAAATTAATTTTCCAGTCTGTATAGATCAACTACCCCTAAAGCAAGAAAAAACAAAACAATTATAATATCTAATTAGAGAATAAAGCCCAGTGAAATATCTCAGTGGACTAAGCGCCTCCTTACATAAGCTCAGGAACCAGGGCTCAAGCCCTAACAACACATGCCACACTGGCCCTGCAGTGGGCAGGCTGAGCTAGTGACCAACTCTGGGTGTGGTGGCCCACGCCTGTAATCCCAGAGCTGGGGAGGCTGAAAACAGGAGGATCAGTATGAGTTCAAGCTACATAATGAGACTAAAAAAAAAAATAACTAGTCAAAGATTAATTGCAAAAAATTTATCTCAAGCAATATTTTTTATGATTACTTTTTTTTATTTTTTAGGGAAGGGCCTACAGGGTGTTCCGGGTCTCACTACGAGATCAGACTTGTAGTGATCACCTGTTTACAGCCTCCCAAGAGGTGGGATTACAGGCTCACGACACCACAACCAGTCAGCCAGTCTCAATGCTGTCTCAGCTCACCTTGGGGCCAGGGCTGATTGAACCCTGGGCCCCTGCGCCTGCTTGCAGGTACTCTAATCCACTGAGCTATTTGTTGGGTCCATCATGCAATCTTTAAGTCCCTAGAACATGTCCATTTTTGTTACAGCCCAAAATTCAGGCAAATGGAGATGACATCAAGTCCTGTGAATATTGGATACATTCTTATAGTCTATAGGTGCCTTTTATCCTGGATTCATGAGTCTGATTGCTATATCGCAAGATGGGGTTTAGTAGTCCTATGATGATTAGGACTATTATAATAGTACTGAAGGATTATTTTTCCAGCATTAGACTATTTTCAAGTGACAAGGCACTTTTTCCCTTTTCTGTGCCCATCTTAAATTTTCAGGAGCCTATGAAATGTATCAGTTGAAGGGTCGAGGAGATGGCTCAGTGGAATAAGCACTTCCTTGGCAAGTGCAAAGGCCTGAGTTCAATCCCCAGTTCCACAAAAAAGAAGGAAAAATATATCAGTTGACTTTGTTCCCACAATGTATGTGCAATCATTAAACACTGTGTCAGTTTTTTTGTGTCACAGCCTCTGTCTCCCATAAGACAGATTATATATTTCATTATACAGACAATCCCTTTATTGCAGCTTCCTTCAAAGGTGTAGTGGTCCAAACATTTACTGAAATGAAGAGAGATTTAATTAGTCATGTGCTTAGTATAGCCCCAGTATACAGTCTAAATACCTTATCTTCTTCAGCATTTAGGAATGACACTGTCTAAAAATGGTAAATCCTGAAGAAATACAGATAAGTGCAGATTACTTAAAAATCTTAAGTGATTTTCAGTGGTTATTAGAAGTAGAAACTGATGTGGAGAATGTATTCATATATTATTCAGATATTTATTAGCTTGTTTAATTTCATCCTCTGAGAAGTGTGTGTTCATCTCCTATGCCCATTTCTGGATTGGGTCTTTAAATTTTGGGGCCCTAACACTTTTTAATTCTTTTTTGGAGGTGGTGCTAGGGATTGAACTCAGTACCTTGCATTTGCCAGGCAAACACTTATTCTACTGAGCTATTTCCCAGCCCCTGTTTTTTAAAATTATTTTTTATTTGTTTATTTATTTTTGTTTTATTGAAGTACAAATATCAATGAGACAGTTTTAAGATAACTTGACAAGACGGATTTGATAAATTCATACATTGCAAACTGTTTTCATAATGTCTTGGTATCATAAAAGGTGTATACATGATATTATACTTACAGACATTATTATACCGTATGTCTCTTATCAGTAAATTAAGAGACTGTAGCTATTTGCGTATCTTATTTTTTATACCTGAATTACATCAAAGATTCAATAATTAATACTTTCTACCTTGTTATTTTCCTAGTGGTTGTCCATAGTACTAGAAGCCGACATAATATCCTGTCCAACCACCATTAGTGCAAATCTTGCCCCTCATAGAATTATGTAGAAGCACAGCGTTATCAATCCTAACTGTACTGTCCATACACACACATCCTGATTCTTCCATTCTATACCCCTTCCTTGGTCTACACCTGTCAGAGATGGGCACTCCATTATCATTCAACTAACTTAGGTGCTTGAACTCAACAACACAATTCAACACAGTCCAGCATTCCACAACAATAGTGACTTATCTGAAGATGCTGTCGACCATTTACAGCTCAACTTAATATTATGGCCCCGTGATATATACTTCATTTTTATACTTTTCTGCTGGATGGTTAAGACCTAGAGAGAGCAAGACTTATATACCAGCACATGTACTTTATATTTCTTATGTGGTCAGTGAAGTCCCCTCAGGGTTTTTCATGTAGTCCTGTACATTATTCTGTGGATCCTTTGTCTGTGTCATCCATGTGGATGAGTCACAGCCAATGCTTGACCAGTTTTCTCTCTGTGAGAGCCTGAGAGAAAGTTTTATCTCCATGTGACTCTCCCCAGGCACACTATAGAACTTCGATCTCTTTCCTCTGTGGCTCCATAATCTCCTTGTTTAGAAAATTTGGAGCTCAACTGAGTTTTGTGATGTTGCACTACAGGTTCTCCAGTGTCCTGAGGCTTTGCTGACCTTGATTTTCTAGAGAAAAGACATTTGGTGAGTGCTTATTAGTTAAGATTTTTTTCCAATTTGTGGATTATCTTTTCATTTGTTGGTGATTTCTTTTGATGTGCAAAAACTTCTCATAAGAGGAGGTCCCAGTAGTTGATTCTTTCAAGTATTATCTGTGCGATTTGATTTTTTTTCCATGAGCTGTTTGCCTACCCCTACGGCTTTAAGAGTTCCTCCCACTTTCTCTTCCAGGAGATGTAGTGTTTCTCTTTTAGTATTTAATTACTTAATCCATTTTGACTTTAGCTTAGTGCATGATGACCACCCTGGATCAGGTTTTACTTTTCAGCATGTAGAAAGCCAGTTTTTCCAGCACCATTTGTATAAAGGGTATCTTTCTTCCAGGAAGCATGTTTGTCCCTTTTGTGGAAGATCAGGTAACTGAGTTTTTTGTAGTGACTTCTGCAGCCTTTTTTTTTTTTTTAAGTAACTGGGGATTGAACTCAGGTCTTTGCTTTTGCCAGGGTAGCACTTATTCCACTGAGCCATTTCCCTAGCCCTAGCTTCTGCATCTTCTAATCAGGAAATAGAAATTGGATTCACCTGAAATTAGAAATTGCTATTTATCCATTAGAACACTTATATAATACATTACAGAGTGAACCCAACGTTAATGCTCCTAAAATACTATGAATGCAAGCAAAAAGACCAACATCTAGTGGTACAACTACAGCTAACAAAAGGTACATTAACTTTCAAGTACTTATATTAATCCTAATCAACTGTATATTCATTTGTTCTAGACAATTCTCATTCCTCGAAATGTTTAATTGAACAACATTCTTTACTTTCTTTTTTTTTTTGCATAACCAGGGATTGAAATCAGGCTCTTGCACTTGTCAGGCAAGGGCTTATTCTACTGAGCCATCTCTCCAACCCCTTAATTGAACAATATTAAGATGAGCATTTTTTTTTTTTTTGCATTGAGAAGCTATATTGACCTAATTGACTTATTGACTTATTAAGAGATTACAGCTTTGGGCCTGCCAGATAGCTCAGCAGATTAAAGTCCCTGCTTAGGCAGACATAGGAGATGGGGTTTGATCCCTAGCATACCGTGCTGCCCTAGTCCCCAGGGCACACTGAGACAGTGATTGAGTTGAATTCTAGCTCTTGGGAGGCTGAAAACAAAATCACTATGAGTCTGATCTGTGTAGTGAGACCCTGTAGATCCTTTACTAAATACTTAAAAAAAGACTTTACAGCTTTCTATCAAGTAAATGAAAGTTTTTCTTGACATTGAATAAAGACTATGCAATTAATTGACACAGATCTTGACACAATGATGTTACTCTTATATGTGACTCAATATTATATTTATTACAATTGGCTATTTATTGGCAAGTAACATTCACAAAATTTCTATGCAAAATTGATAATCATTATCATAATAATACCTTGTTTCATTTTTTCTTTTAAAATGTCTGTATAATTTTCAAAGTAACTTCACTCAAACCAATAACTAATACCATACTTTATTTCACAGATGGGTATTCAAATGGCAAGGCATACACTGGAAATAAGGATTTTCAAAATATCTTAACTACTCCTGGCCTTTCAGTGCAATGATCAAAGTTTACTTCTGTCTTGTATATCATAAAAGATTTTGTTACTATGGCTATAAATATCATTAGTGATTCTATTTATGCTATTTGACTGAGAGGCTAGAGACCTCCAGTTTGTGATTGATTCTAGACTCTGTATTGTTAAATGTGTTCCTTACTTTACAAAAGACCATTTGAGCTAGAACCACTTATTTTTTTAAACAAGTTATTTTTTTTAAGTTCACCCTGGCCTTGCACTCTCTCATTACAGAGCCTAGGCTGACCTCAAACTCATGGCAATCCTCCTGCCTCAGCCTCATGAGTGTTAAGATTATAGGTGTGTGGCACTATGCCCAGACATTCGTTTTATCATAGATCACAGTAACTCACACTATTTTTTCTGTATTTTAAGGAAGGGTCTGCAGGATGTTCCAGGTCTCACTACTAGATCAAAGTAGTAGTGATCTACTTGTTTACAGCCTCCTAAGTGCTGGGAATATAGGCACGTGCCACCATGCCCAGTATCAATTGCCATTTCAGCGCACCCCTTTGGCAGGACCAGCATGGCAGGCCCAGGGATGAAACACCCGGCCCCTGTGACTTCTTATAGGCTTTTTAATCCACTGAGTTATTTGGATGGCCAGTAACTCACACGCTAACTTACCAGGACCCTGAGCATCAGGTAATAAGCAGGCCAAGACCATTATTAAGCTAATGATCTCATAAATACTTTCATCAAAATTCAAGGCCATTATAGGAAAATTTCAATTTTCATTCATCAAGATACCCAGAACTTGGTTCATCCATTCAAAAGTTTCAATGGATATGCCAGACTGACAGCCTGCACCATGGAGACCTACTTTCCACCACCAAGGGACCTGACTTCAAGACCACAAATTGCTGAAAATCTTGGACACATCATCAAATGAGAAGACATCAAAGTGACAATGCATGAGATTACAATGTCAGCCCGTCAGAGGCTTCCACTTACATCAGATATGATCTTATTTACCTCGCTGGCTTTGTTGAAGACTTCAGTATGTATTAGACCTGCAAAGGGTGTTTTGGGCCTACATTCCAAGTGCACTCATTTTGTAGCTCATTTCCTAGATAGGTTATCCTCTTGATATTTATCATGCCATGCATTCTGGAATACATATATATATATATATATATATATATATATATATATATATATATATATATATATATGTTTTTTTAGTGCATTAGTACAGGGTCTATAGGATTTCACTACACAGGATTCATAGTGAACTTCCTGTTTTCAGCCTCCCAAGATGTACACCAGCACACCCAGTCTCAATAGCCCTCTCAGTGTGCTCCAGAGGAAGAGTCAGTACATTGAACTCTTGTCCCTGAGTCTGCCTAAGCAGGTGCTTTAGTCAACTGATACATACATACATATACATACACACATAGAGTTTCAAACTCACATTCCATAGTACAATTAGGTAAATATGTCATTGTTTATCATAACTCTCATTTTATCTATCCGTCTTTACACATAACCCATGTGAGAACCCAAGACTCCCCTTGTCTTACACATAAAACTCGAAAACAGGATCAGCAGATAATACTTTGAATACGATAATATGCAGATCAACCCTTATATTTGGGCCACCTATACATTCTCACTGATTCAAACTACCTCAGTTGTATAGCTAAGATCTATTTGCTACTATTTCATGAAGGGACTTTATCTCCCTGTGATGTGTGTTGAGCCAAATGAGGACAGAAAACATCCATATATGAGTTTGACTTTATAGATTGGGCTCCTCAAGGGGAGTAGGTGGAACAAAATAAAAAACAGAAATATTAGCTCCCACTTTGAATGAAAAGCCAAGCAAAAATCACTCCTTAGCTTTGGAGCCTACTGAATTTATTAATTAGACTGGATTGGGGCTTAATGCTCCAACACCCCAAATTGTCTATGAGGACAGAGCATGACCTATACTACATACTTTATGAAAACTGAAGCTTCCATTTCATGATGGCAGGATCACAGTAGGTAATGAACTGGACTCAGATAAAGGAAAAATATGTCTTATTGTACAAACTTTAAAAGGTGTTTAATATTAGAATATACATTTATTGCCCTTGTGTGTTTTTATTTGGCATGATACCATAGCAAAAAAATCATTCACTTGTTTTAATTTAGTTCTGATTCATTGCATTAAAACAAATGAAATCCATTCCAAAATAGTAATAATTATGGGATGGCACCTGGTGTTTGGTTGCCTCTTAATACTAAAAGGGCCACCTCTTTTTTACTTTATACTTTGCTTGGGCATTTGATACACAGAGTCAAGAGCATGGGGGACTTATACCTGCAGGTATTATTTCCCTAGTCTTACTCATCTGTGGTGTAGTTGTCTCTTCAGTGGCTCTTGTATGTTCTGTGCAGACTTCTCATTTCACTGACAACTGGACTGAGATTGTCAATAGCATCTGGAAAATATAATGAGAACATCCTTGTCTTGTACCAGATGTGAAAGTAAGAGATTTCAGTTTTTCCTCATTTAGAATTATACTAACCATTGGGTTGTCATAGATTAATCTTATCAAATTGGAGCAGAGGCCTTCTATTCCAATTTTCTGTAGGACTTTGAACATGAACGGACTTTGTCAAAAGCTTTCCTGCATCAACTGAGATGATCATGTGGTTTTTAGATTTTGTTCTATTAATATGTGTATTACACTTATAGATTTTTGAATATTGAGCCATCCGTGCATCCCTGGCATGAATCTTACCTAGTCATAGTGTATGATCTTTTTTTTTAATCACTTCATACTTTATGTTTTTATATTGTTTCATTTTATTGAGAAACAAATATCAATGCCTGTCATTCTGGTCTGCTAAATACATACTTCTTGTCATGACATATCAATTTTTACCATACTGTCTCACAAGTAATAGCGTTTTTCTTTTAATGGGTAATAAATGAAAAAAAGAGAGTTTTGAAGCTGATAAATAGGACAGTTTCAAAAGTTAATACATTTTACATTGTTATCTTCCTACGGGATAGATCATCTTGTACTGTGGTCATCCACAGTACAAGAAGCAGACACAATATCCTGTCAAAACACTATTACTACCAATTTTTCTTCTCATAGAATTGAGCAAAAGTAGCTGCATCTATCCTAAATATTCTGTATATACAACTACAAAATGGTCCTTCCTTTGTATACCCTTGATCTTCTTGATGATTTTCTGCATTCTATTTGCTAGGATTTTATACAATGGAGTATTACTCAGCTATAAGGAATGATAAACTTGAAGCATCTATATTTAAGTGGATGCCATTTGGAGATATATTCATAAGTGAAATAAACAAGACCCACATGTGTAAATATCGGATAGTCTCCTTAGATTAAGAGATCAAAAGAAGAAAGACAAATAAAAAGGTATACCACAATTAAAAGGAAAGCAAGAACTTGAGGATTGGACAACAAGGAGAGGGTAAGGAGAAAAGTTGGGAAACAGGACAAGGACAAAGCCATATATTTGTACACATAAGATGGACAAGGCAATGATCCCGAGAAACAGCAGGTTTTTGAAAGTAGCAGTTCATTGGTAGGATACCCAATCTGACTATCTATATATGCTGACATCTGTGAACCAAGCAACTGCACTGAAGAAGCAATGTGTAATAGAAGGGTCACAGTTGGAATGCCTGTCATTCTGGTCTGCTAAATACATACTTCTTGTCATGACATATTAATTTTTACCATACTGTCTCACAAGTAATAGCGTTTTTCTTTTAATGGGTAATAAATGAAAAAAAGAGACACAAGAAAAAAATGTCACAGGACGATCCTGATACAATGTTGTATATGGTTAGATTTCTTAATTTTTGTGTAAAAATATGTGTCTATTCCTGATTTTTATATTTTTTCCACATATTCTGTAAGGACTTAAAGTTGAATACATCAATACTTGATGGAAAGTACCTGTTCCATGTTATGCCTAAGATGTTTGATATTTAAACAGATAGTGAGGGTAAACCAAACTGCATATGTTACAGGGTAATAATAAGTTTCTTTTCTGGAGGGATAGCAACCTAAGTTTTCAAATCAAAAATTGGAGAAAGCTAGGCCTGCACGGTGAGCCCACATTTTTGCCCTAGCTTTTCAAGGTCAGTGAAGACTCAGGACATAGAAGAAACTGTACTGTAACATCACGGAGCTCATGTTACAGTACAGTTGTGCCTCAAGTTTTCTGATCAAGGAGATTCTGAAGCCACACAGGAATGTGATCAGTGATATACAGTGTGCCTAAGGAGAGTCACATGCAGAGAAAACTTTATTTCAGGCTGTCATAGAGAGCAAATTGGTCAAGCAATGGCCATGACTCATCCACATGGCTGACACTCACAAAGGATCTATAAAGTGTGGTACAGAGTTACATGATAAATCCTGAGGGGACTTGACTGACCTTGGTAGATACAAAAGTTACACTTTTTGTTATATAGGTCTTGCTTTATCTTGGTCTTAACCATCCAGCAGAAAAGTATAAAAACGAGGTATATAAAGTAAAGCCATATTAATATCCTCAGTTGGAAAGGTCTGTATTCAGCAAATTCTGTAGATAACCACTACTATTGTGGACTGCTGGACTGGGTTGGAGTGGTTTGCCGAATTCAACCACCTATAATATTTAAATGCCAATAGAATGCCCATCTCTGACAGGACTAAACAAAAATGGGGATACAAAGGAATAACCATTCTGTATTTGTATATACAGAATAGTTAGGATAGATATGCAGCTATTTCCACTTAATTCTATGAGAATATATATTTGTAGTGATAGTGTTTGGATAAGGTATTCTGTCTGCCTTTTGTACTATGTATAACCACTAAGAAGATAACGATGTAACATGTATTAACTATTGAAAATGTGCTATTAATCAGCTTTGAAAATGTAAATAAATAAAAAGAAACTCTAATGAGATACAGAGACTAAGCTTCTGCCACAGATACATGTACTAGAAGTTCATATATCTGTGGCTTGGAAATCAAATAGAGAGTTTATCATTACAACAAAAGCTTAAGTATCAAGACAATTTCACATGACTCTCTGTCACTACTTTGCCCTATCATAAGTGTTCCTCCCAGTGAGAACACATTGAAAAGCATATTAAAGATGCAATCATTCAAAATATGACCTTAGATTTTTTATTTTTTAAAATAATTTTATTGAGAAACAAATGGCAATGAGACAGTTTCAAAACTGATTAGGACAGTTTCAATAATTAATACATTGCATATTTTTGTCTTAGTGGTTATTCATTGTACAAGATGCAGACACAATGTGCTGTCTACAAACACTATTAGAATGAATCTTTCTATTCATTGAATTAAGAGAATGTACCTGTATATCTACCATAACTATATTGAATATACAGATACAAAATGGCCCTTCATTTGTATCACTTTTTTTTGTTTAGTTTTTTCAAAGAAGGGTATTCCATTGTCATTTAAATATTGTAGGTTCTTGTATATTAATGCATTACCAAAAAGGATTCTTTACATGTTACCACAAACCCAGGATTTCAATGCTGAATTTTAAGTTTGGGATAATACTATGAATGAGCTTAATCGACTCAACCCATTTATATGTATAAAGGTTTACATCTGACTTTATGTTGATATTCTAGGGCTTATTGCCATTTTCTTTTGGCTTACATTCTCAGGGTACCAGAGGAATTACAACCAATTGACATCTAGGTGCTACACAACTCCATCTTCCCTAGTACAGCTGATACAACTTTACAAAACTAAAGGCAAAAATTCTGAGGGCCAACTTGATATGGTGCAGAGTAGACAGTGTTTGATATTGATGACCTGGCATAAAGTAAATTGAGAGTCTGTCTGAGTCCCGGGACTTGTGGTGAGACCTGCGGCTGGTATATGGGAGAGATTAATTCCCAGGCCATTGGCTAGGGCTAAGATAGTCTAGGGCCTGTGAAGTCCTGGTGCCTCAAAGAAAGATAACATCACAGCAGCTAAGGACTTTTTAACTCTCACTCAAATTCTTTTCTTAGCCCAATAGCTGAAGTTAGCAGATAAACCAAGTTACTCATTAGCTACAACCCATTTCTGTATGCTCTTTGCAAGCCTACTTTATTTCTCAAACTCCCAGGCCTTTACCTATGCCAGCAGTTCATCTTTTTCACGTTGTACAGCCTACCAGCATACTCATTAATTAAGCTGTGCACCTAATAAATAGTTTTTATAGCAGCAACTCATGGTCTTAGTCCTTCTACTCTGACCATTCCTGTTCACTTTGTTACTAAAATATATCTTGTCTGTGGCTTATTCTGTCATCATACTCCTAACTAGATCAGTGTTCCTAGGCAAGGGCCCTGATAAGAAAATATATTTTATTCTCAACTGCATCATTTATTAATAAACAAGTAAGTTATAAGTACAAATAATACAGACTACACTCTTTCTCAATGATATTATAAAATATGAAGCACAATGATTGTAAACATTTTTAAAATAAATTATGAACAATAAAAATTTTTAAAAATACATGAACATTTTAAATAGTATTATGCATGTAAGTTTTTATACAATGAGGCTAAACCTTTATTCACAACTATGTTATGCATGTTCACCCAAGCAATTTGACACCAGAAACTCTGCTGTCATATTTCAGGAGCCTAAAGACAATTTACCTTTTTCATTTTGCACTTCTTAATAGATACCAGGTAATGTAGATATGACCTCTTGACACTTCTTGTTTGAATGCTGCTGTGGTTGCTGGTCTAGATATGTAAACCACAGAGGCTACTGAAACAGATGCTACAAGTACAGTACTACAACAGAACTGAACATGGTTGCTGACAAGAGGAAAAGAATTCTTTCAGCTGTAGTCCACTCATCATTTGCAGGCTGGGGAAAGCTCTGTTGTTTGTTGGTTGTTCTTGCTGCCATGAATAGCTGGTGCACTGCAAGACAGATTAACCTATGCTATGAATATTTTAGCTCCTGTATCAACATATTTTTCACACTGCTTCCAGGAAGACCACAATCTAAGTATTTCACTTCCAGTTTCACATTCTTCCCTTGGTTCTTTATCAAATAAAATCAAAGTTCCTTAACTAAGCATAATGATTAATATGTCATAGTATTTCACAAAATTTCCAACATCATTCCTCCCAATTGCACCCCTCTCTTTCAAAAAAATTTTACTTGATTTTACCTCTGCATGAGATGACTGATGCTTTAATCATTGTGTAGAGATTATCATATTAACTCACGAAAAATCTGAGGAAAATATTTGTCAGAAATGTGACAATGAGTTAATATCTTTATAGTTTGTACAAATTAGTGGCGAATAAAAGAGTAATCACAGTAGAAAAGTGCATTAGAGAACCTTAAAAATAAAATTCAGAGACAGTAAAACAAATCATTGTTAAGCAACCAGAGTAGAAGGGAAAATAGTTTCATAGTCAGAGAAAGGAAAATTAAAATAATGCACTTTACTTCATTTTAAGTGGTGACTTAAAAAGTGACACCAATACTATGTCTTTTACTAGTAAAGACTGTATATTAAAATGATTTTCTCACAGATGAAAGTGTCTTGAGAAAAGATCACCTTTTCCTGCTTTAAACGAAAGTACCATATTTGCTCATCACTGCTCTGTCTATAGCACTTCCTGTAGGCCAGGTAATGGTGTAAAAAGTTCACGTTTTTTTCGTCCTTTAATCTTCATGGAAAGTTCTTTGAGGCAAAACACTATCATTTTTTGTATTTTCCATTTGAAAGAAACTGAAACCCAGAGGTGTTAGAAAAAAATACCCTCACAAAAGATCAAACAACTAAATAAGGATGAGGGCAAGTTAGCCTCCAGCAATGTGATTGTAATGTCTTCCCTTTAAACTGCTATGTTTTTCTACCACATATATAATTTCACTTTAAGAAACAATGTATGTCTACTTTCATTATAGCTTGTATCACACAGAGTTCTACTAGAAGAACAGATATAGCGCAAGATGTAGAAAATTTTAATAAATCACAAGATTGTCTTATGAAGGTCAGCCACATGAGGAAGTGTGCAGAGGGTGTCTGCACACTGGAGACTAAAGGATTTAGTCTAAGGTCTGGAACTTAATGCAGCATTCCCTGCAAGGAGGCCGATGTGTCTGTGATGGAAGGCTGATGAGTCTACACCAGAAGATGGAAGGATCCAAGCCAGAGGCAGAAGAGTCTGTGCTAGAAGCCAGGAGATGATGCCCAAGCTGAATGCGAAGACTGGAACTCCTCCAGGGAAATAAAATGCTCCATTCTTCCTCAGTTCTCTTTCATATCCTTTAAGTGATTAGTCACTTTAGGGTGGGGCCTCCATGACTTAGGGTGTGGATTTACCTAGGTGATTTGGGTAAGCTATTAACTTGACACAATGTATCAACCTCTACTTAGCTCATCCATGTGGGCAAGTTGTATCTACTGCTACAATTTATTGAAAATATTATATTTCATACACTGAGTTAAGCATTTTGTGATGATCATATGAGACAGTTATTGATAACTGTTAAGCATTGGAGGAAAAATAGACCTCACTAGTTTATATAAACTATCCATATTTCTTTATATTGAAAGTGGAAAACCCAGAATGTGAGCCACACACTTATGAAGTATGTTACCTCATGTTTTTCACTAATGTGTAACACTAGTGCAGAGATATTAATATGAGTACTGTTTCTTTTGTATTTGTACAGGATCTACAGGGTCTGACTGCATAGACTGGACTCATAGTGGACCTCCTGTTCTCAGCTTCCCAAGAGCTGGGATCATAGGCATTTATCACCAAGCCCAGTTCCACTAGTCCTCTGAATGAGCCCTGGGGGCAGGGATGGCACAGCTTGCCTGGGAATAATGCCAGTCACTGTGTCTGTTTAAGCAAGGACTTTAATCCACTGAGCTACCTGGCCTGCTCCAGATATATATATATATATATATATATATATATATATATATATATATATATATATATATCTCCAATATATACATATATATATATTTCATATCTATATCCCATATATATATATATCACAGATATATATATCCCAGATATATATATATATATCCCATATATATATACACCAGATGAATATATATATCCCATATATATACATCAGATACATATATCACATTTATATATCCCATATATACATATATCACATATATATATCCCATATATAGCACACACATATATATCCCATATATATCCCATATAT
>PVKA01041191.1:0-18242 GCA_004027165.1 Ctenomys sociabilis | reverse complement strand
CTCTCCATAACAGATTAGTCAGTATATCAAATCCATAAATCATTATGTTATATAGCAAAAATGGAACTGAGAAGATAGCAGTACTATGAACATAGAAGAAATCTTTCACATGGGGTGCCTCAGTGAAACTAGATACTCTGTATAATTACATCTAGAAACCAGCTCCCTATTTTACTTTCCTAGTGCCCAATAAAATTCATACATAAGTGTTCCGATGTTGCTCAAATAATTAGCTGCTTTATTCTTTTCAGTGAAAGAACCCATCTGATTGGCAGTGTGTTAGTATCTGCCTGAGATGGGCAGCTGTGAGTTTGAGTGGGCCACGTGCATATTTCAGATCACACTGCAGAGCAAGATATGGCTGGAGATGCGCCATGAACATAACCAGATGAGATCTGGACAGATGAGTGCTCCTAGGAATTTACCTCCATGAGTAGTTAGTGCCAGGGTGAGCTGAATCTACCTATAAGAAGTACTCAGTTTTCTGCCTTGCAGAGAATTTATATAAGATGTTACATACAGAAGCATCTCTGCTGTTAGGTAATTATGAGGTAAGTTCCATTTAGAAACTAATCACAACTTAAAATTGAATACTGTTCTGCAACACGGAGTAACTACACTAAAGTGGTTCATTCTGGGCTGTGTTTGGGCCAAGCCTGATGTTCACTTTCTGGGGTTTCAAAAGGTACCGCCTGGGTTTTGAAGGCAGGCCAAGATAATGGTTCTGGAAAAGTGAAAAGGAGACATGCAGATGGGATACCTCACCTAGTGAGGATTCTCAACTTGTTTCTGATTCACAGACTGATATAATAGATAGATATTCAAAGATAATTTTTCTATTTCTATAACTTGAATCCAGAGCCTTGCATTTAGCATTATCACCTACAACTTTTATACTTGATGATAGCTGAAAGGCTGAGAAGCAATTCCAACAACTTATAATTTTGTTTTTAGTTTTGAGAAAGCATCTTGCTAAGTCACTAAATTGCCCAGGCTGAACTGAACTTATGACCCTCCTGCCTCAGCTTCTCAGACTTCTGAGATTATAGAAGAAGACCACCATGCCTGGGTCACCATGGGCACCAAATTACAAAAGCGATTATTAATCACATGGGTTATTCCTATGCATGTTATAATGGTAACCTAAAGCAATTCTAAAATAAAACTAAGGTGGGAGAAATTAAATTAGTTTCTAGTATTAGAAATGAATTTCAATCTATTTTTCTCAGAGCAGGTCCACAGATTACATCTAGTATATTGATACAACAAAATAATTGCTGCTGATTTCATTTATTTATTCATTTAGCAGTACTGGGGATTGAATTCAGGACCCTGAGCTCGCCAGACAAGAGCTTATCCTACTGAGCTATCTCCTGGGGCCCTACTGCTGATTCTAAAAGAAAATATGTCATCCCCTCATAACGAGGGGTGGTACAATTTCTCTCAGGCACATGCAAGCTGCATAGATAAGCTTGTGAGCACACAGCCTCTCCATTTATCTTCAGAGCCATGAGTGTTGACATCCCTGAAAAGTAAAGAATGGTGTTTTGAAGATAGAAGGAGGAAGGGCTATGTCCATGCTTCAGGCAAGATGAGACAACATGAAAAGGGGGAGCTGCCGCACACACAAGATTAGGAAAGAAGGGACCAGGTGATAAACTGGGTGGAGAAATTCAAAGAAAACGATTGCTTTGATCTAGCACATAAGCTGTACCCTGGGCATTCCCATGACTGAAAGACTGTGTAGAAGTTTGATGCTATGTGAGATGCAAGCACCAGTCATTCGTATTATGCGTTTAGAGTTATCCACCAACCTGAATGACTGCAGGACCTGTCTACCTTCCAGGGAACATTGCCACTATACGTTGTTAGTAGCCGTGAAAAATACACCTAGCAACGCTATTTCTCCTTTCAAGTATAACATCTTTTAATCTTTCTTTTTTTTCTTTTTGTTTTGCTTTACCAGGGATTGAACTCAGGATCTTACACTTTTTTACGCAGGTGCTTATTCTACCGTTCTCTCTCCCCAGCCCTCAAACATAATGTCTATTAAGCTGCAAAGGAAACTATATTAAAGTGCTGGGGTTTTAGCTCAGCAGCACAGTGCCTGGCAAACAATGTCCTGAGTTTCTTTTTATATATTTAATTCAGGATCTGCAGGGTCTCACTCTACAGATCAGACTCTCAATATCCCTGTGTTTTCAGCCTCCCACGGACTGCAATTACAGGCCCTTGCCACCATGCCCAGTGTCAATCAACGTATCAGTGGGCCCTGGAGTGGAGCCAGCAGGGCATGCTAGGGATTGATCCCAAGCCCCTTTCTCTGCCAAAGCAGGTGCTTTAATCCACTGAGCTCCCTGGTTGGTTCTCTGAGTTTAATTCTTACAGCTTAGATTTAGTTAATTTGTTCAAAAATTTTAATAAATACAAGTAAAAAAGAAGAAAATACCTGAGACTATTTTAGAATTAGGGGAGAGAAATAGAAAATTGAAAAGAAAATGCGTAAATCTATTTTTTCCTTTAAAAAGAAATGGAGGGAGTATTCTGTCTATAATACTGGAAAGCTCTCCTACAAGGTAAAAGCTCTGGCACAGAAAGCGGTCATCTGACCCACAGCTCAGTGACTCAACAATTGTTACTTGTTGCATTCTTGTACTTAGGAACCGTATCTGTTAAGAACGCTTTCCCCATTTGAATAGTAGTCTCCTGATCTGCAATATTAAAAAAATTGTGACATACATATTGACAACATAAGTCAAATGTTTCCACCATACAAAATTTACTGGTTG
The DNA here is from genome assembly GCA_004027165.1 of Ctenomys sociabilis. Classification (NCBI taxonomy): domain Eukaryota; kingdom Metazoa; phylum Chordata; class Mammalia; order Rodentia; family Ctenomyidae; genus Ctenomys; species Ctenomys sociabilis. The sequence goes on along the minus strand of PVKA01041191.1, from coordinate 15,453 downwards.
AATAATTTTTGACCCGAATTACTTTCCAAAGAAAGCTAATTTTTGAGTTTTTACTCCCTTTCTTTTGATTTGTCAATATCAAAAAGAAGGCTTCACACCTCCCTAGTACCTCTACCCCCACCACACACATATGCATTAATGGAATATAACACAGGCATGCTATCGACAGTGAGCCCCACATTACTACTCAGACCCGCAGTGCAGTCAGTGCTTTGGCATTCTTGTCCCATCACTGGTTTCTCACAGGTCCTGTTTTGGTTTTAACCTGTCTTGATGCCTAAAACCATGGATTGTATCAACTTTTCATAGTAAAGTCAGCAAAATACTATATTCAAAGGTGTACTCATTAATTCTCAATTGTGTTTAGAATACTTAATAGCACTTTCTAAACCTTACCCGGTTACCCCGTCTTTTTCCTCATTAGTAAATATATATATAGAAAGTTGCCTCTCGCACGCAAATACTTAACTTTTGAAAATATTTTGCATAGGACAGTGGATGTGCTATTGATATGAAATATACTCTAAAATAAATATTTTGGATGAGTTTCTGTCTATAATACTTCTTTTGCTTTACTGATGGATATCATCAGGAACAGGTTTGCCACAATGTTTTAGCTAAGTTTCTTTTCAATTGCAAAATGCAATGCATAGTGCTTTTGCCAAGTACCCTAAATAAGACAGAGGTTAACAGGAAGGACTCAGTTTACATAATACCTTCCAAATGGCAAACCAGACCTTTCCTACACTTTCAACTAGAGGTAAAAAAAGTATATCAAGATGTTCACTTGGGGAGCAGGTTATGTACAGGAGCTTTCTGTTGCCAAACTCTTGTATAAATTTAAGCCCAGGGTTATATAGACAGCAATCATGTTTGCCATTTAAAAAAATTATTCCTTATAATTGAAAAAAAGAGGATTTTGTGATAGGATTTGAAGTAAGGATTTTCAGTTTGGTTAGGAAGTCAAGAACTGTTGTGTATTTAGAATCAACCCTTTTGCCGCCAGGAGGATAATCCATAAAAACTGCTCAATGGATAAAGTAGTATAGTAAATGAATGAGCTCAACAACAAGAACAAAAAGTATTTCTATATCCCTGAAAGCAGCATGGTGTGATCAAATGCTTTCTTTAGAAAATAGAACAAAATAAAAGAAAACAATACTATAAAACAATATAATTAGACCATTTTTAACAGCTATTTGAGAAAAGATGCAATTAATGCAGCTAAATAGCAACAGAAATGCAAACTAATTAAATATGCACATAAGAGGATAACTGAATAGCTAAACCTTTATTTACTTATTAATAAATATTACAGATGCCCCTTAAGAGGCATGAACTATATCAATATAAATATTTATCATGTTGTCTCATTTAAAAATATCACTTGAAATTTGTTATATAAAAATAATTCAGATGCAGAAAAATAGACTTTTCCTGAACAAAAATGAACCCCTATGTGTTCAATTCCACTGTATTTCCAAAAGGGAGAAACTTGTGAGGGACTCTTCTAACAGTGAAAAACTGATTGACTATGATCAGAGACCAAGGCTAAGACCAGACATGCTTACAGCTTTCTCTGCACATATGAATGTATGCATACAGGCACAACTGCTGTTATAAAATTCATACTGAATGAAAATAACTCACCGGAAACAATAATAATGAGAATCTTAGCATTGGTAGCTAAAAGGCCATGGAAGAATTTCAGGGTAGCTGGGATATCTTTTACATAATACAGCATCTAGATAGGAGGCAAAAGAAAAATGAGACAAATGGGAACTGAATCTCAAGCCAAGTAAATTTTTATCCAAACCAAAAAATTAAAAATATAGGTATTTAAATATTAAATATATTTATGAAGAAATAAAATGTAATGTAAAATAAAACAGTAATATAAGAAAATATTTGAAGAATGCAAAAACTACAGGTTCTATCAAATGATAGCTGAATACATTTAAAGTTATTTTCTGGATACTATAATGCAAACATTAATAGCTTCACACATTTAGAATCTTTTGCACACAAGCACACTGATCTATATTTTACAAATTGTGGACCTTCTGGGAGCAAGTACTACTGGCATCATAAAAACAGACTTCATTTCACAGAACATTGCTTTAAAATTAAGCCCTTTGCACTGGCTTCTCCATATGCTCACAGATCCTTTTGTTGTTATTGTTGTTTAATCACAGAAAATATGACACACTTTGATGTTGACAGATTCTATAGGATACTCGTTATACAGGCATGAGGTTATATGCTTGGTCACAGAGGATGTAAATTTAGACCAACAAATTTTATTAATTCTCAACCAATTCAGGCATAGTCCTTACTATTTAACACATGGAACTTGATGCAGTGCACTGTGAATACTAAACATTCCCTAATGATGTGCGTCACACATCCACTAGAGAATCTGTCTCTACAGTGTGTCTTACATCTCACCTTCCCTCTTTTGCATGAGAAGTCGAGATTCCATGTGCTTGCCAACAACAGAATTTATTGCACAAAGGGAAAGAACTAAAGCTCTGACACTTCACATGAATTAATGAAGTAACACAAATCTGAACACGGACCATGAGGCCTCAGTGGTTGTGTTTAGTGTCAGCTCACTCCATGTCATCATCCACCACTGGGTCTGGAGCTTGGTATATATATATATATATATATATATATATATATATATATATATATATATATATATATATATATATATATATGCAGCCAATGCATAAGATGACTAACAACTATGACATGACCTGGATAAAACTTAGGCAGTGGGCCACAGCAGAGTCCCTTGTTTTTATTAAGCGTACATTTTGATCTTTGCATTGGCAGTGAATACTAAGTTGAAAAGCTGTCATGAGGGTGTTACAGTAAGTACAAATGAGGAGACACTCCTCAGAATGATGCACAGTAGCTAAAGTGGGAAAGAGTAGAATAGAATAGTGATGCTGACGGAATGAGAGTTTATATAAAAAGGAACAAACACAGAACTCTTGGAATAATTAGGAGGAAGAATTTGATACCTAGAGCTATGATATTTTACAATGAAGAATGGAATTCCAGGCTCCAATGGAGGAATAATTAGAGGTTATTGTAATAATATGGAAGAAGGAGAACGTGGTTATAAGAGCATATACATTTTCATGTTTAGAGTGCGAAAGACGAGCTTTCATCTGATGGCTTCTATTTACTCTATCATATAAAGTGAGGCCATAAATGGGAATGAATGATTAGATGATTGTAGGAGATGTAAAGAGACTGAGGAGTTAAGAAGTAGCTTGAGCGATGGGAGAGCAAGTCTGACAAACACACATTCTAGACTTGGTAGAACAGGTTAAAGTATCCCCTGAGAAAAAAGAGATTTGGGGAGCTAAGGAAGCAGAGATATATGATGGCCAGAACATGCCAACCTTGGAGTCCTTTCTTCCTTTGGTATCTTACAAATGCACTCTTTTAGAGTAACTATAGTTTTGCACTACAGAAGGAGAGGTGTTTTGTCATTAATCAAGTAGCACATCTAAAATGTATATATCTTCTAACAATAGCCAATTTCCAAGCTCTCATGCTGTACAGAAATAATAGTGACAACTGAAAGCCCAGCTTCATGGCATCTACTGCTTACTAGTTACTCTGCTGGTGCTAGATCACTGAAGTAGAGTCTTACTCAATTCATGATATTAAAACCTTATCAGTCTCAGGCAAAACCTATGCCCTCTCTGTCAGGTTTACACTAGGCAGCCCATTTTTGGAAGGCAAAAGAAAGACAATTCAGGAAACTGGTGGGACACTGAACCTTAGACACTTTGAGCCACTTGAAAAATGATTAGGATAAGTTGGCACTCTCTATTTTCTGAATATTCTTACTTTTGCCTTCTATTCATGGCCTGGCTGGTATGCACATGACAGAGAGGTCATAAGTTCTGTGATTCTTATCATCAAATCTGTACATAAACTTTCCATTGTAAAAAACTAATTAAGATAATATTGATGAAAAAGAATGCATTGTGAATGAAGACAATGAATCAAGAGCTTATTAGATATTAATGAAAATTGTAGTGATAACAACAGTATCATTTAATGTTCACTTTTAAAACTAGAAATGAAAAGACTTTTATCGTTAAAAATTTTAAAACAGGGGCTGGGGAAATGGTTCAGTGGAATGAGCGTTTCCCTGGCAAGCTCAAGGGCCTGAGTTCAATCCCTGGTTCTATCAAAAACAAAACAAAATTTTAAAACATTGTACATTCTTCATACATATATGTGAAAAACCTCTTTTCTGATACTGCATTACAATAAGTATTTCTTACCTGAATCATATGAATGAAGTCCCACTTTGGAGTCTCCTTTTTCTCCATCACTCTCTTTTGATATTCAGTCGATGTCTCCTTATACCAAGCAAACTTTATGTTCTCAAGATTTGATGTCTTGGCTACAAGCTCTAAAACTCAGAGAAGAGGGGGCACACCATCAATTTTAATTGCAAATGTGGAGCCCATTTCCATTTAGAATTTTAATACAATCAATGTTATATACATAACAGTCATAAACCACATCATTCTTTTTTATGTAGCTCTGAGAAACCAGAGGGCTCATCCTGATTTTTTCCCACTATTAAATGAAATTAGAGGTGAACGAGTCAATCAGAAGTAATGAGAACCTGATCAAACAAAGGTTACATGATCTTCATATAAATGGGGAAACAATTGGAGAATATTATTAATAGAAAATTGATGTGGAACAGATGATAGGTTTGCATAATCCAAGAGCAGAAGAACCTCTCTGAGAGAATTCCCTGGGCCCAGCACCACATTTCCTATGGATTATAAGCTAAAACTAGAGAGAGAGTTCTGCTTTCTAACTCTGTGACTCTGCCATTCATGGTTCATATTAATAAATGTTTACCCCGGTGACCCCTGACCCAGCACAGCTCGGCCTGTGAGTGAGAACTCCAGGCCTGCCCCACCAGAGGAACCTTTACCAGCATTCTCTGGTTCTGCCACACGGCCCCAGACCTAGCACAACTAGCTGACCCAGTACAGCTTGCCTGTGAGTGAGGACTGCAGGCCCACGGTGCCAGAGAGACCTTTCCTAGCGTTCTCAACACCCATGCTCCAGCCAAGACCCAACACAGCCTGCCCAACCCAATGCGCTAGAGAGACCTTTCCCAGTGTTCTCAACTCTGGCCCCATGGCCCCAGACCCAGCACAGCCTGCCCAGTGAATGAGAACATACACCACTCTTTTGGGAGCCCAGAAGACCAGCCAAAGCTCAGGCCCGGTGAGTGTCTGAGGGAGCTTCTGTGCTCTCCGCCCCCCCCAATACACCACCCAATCCAGGCTTGGCATACAAGCCTGGGGAGAAACTCTGAGACTGAAGTAATTGCACCGAGACTAGGGTCAAAATCACACATCTAATCCAGAAGCAGAACATTTTATCAAAGGGGTACAACAGGCTCACCTCCAGGGACAGCAACAGGAATGAGGTGAGCACAGCAGCCAGACCCAAGCCAGGCAAAACTACATGAACTAGAACTTGGTGTAACAATACCTGAATTTCATAAGGTGCTAAGGTTAGAACTGCACCAAAACTCTACAGCGAAAGTCAGAGCACAGAGCTATAAGTCATGATAAAAACAATGAGCCAAATGCAATCTCAGGCTTCCAGTGCACCAATGACAAAAGCAAAGGAAACTAATGCAGCTAAAATGAAAGAATTAAAAGTCAAAAGCAAGGAAACAACAGCAGAAAGGTATAGAGGAATTCAGACCAGAATTAATGCTTGAAAGAAAAAAAGAAATTTTTGAATACATAGCATCAGAAGTAAAGAATCAATTCTAGAAACATATGGGGAAAACACAATGCCCACCCAGAACAAGCGCAGAGAACACTATTCCAGCTGAAACATATGAATCAACAGTGTCTCAGGCAAAGAAACAACAGCAAAAGGGTAAAGGGGAACTCAAAGCAGAAATAATTTTTGAAATAAAAAAATAAATCTTTGAAATCATAACATCGGAAGGAGAGAATCAATTCCAGAAATATATGGAAGAAACCCAATTTGGAAAACAACTCTGTAGTAAAAGAATTAATAGCTATCCATAATGAAGAAATTGACAAAAAAAGGATATTAGAAATATGATGGATTCCTTGAACAAGCATTACAAGAAAGAAATAGATTGAATGAAGCAGAGTCAAAGAGATATAGAAGAACTTAAAATCTCAAGCATACATTTAAAAAACCGTTTCAGTGAAAGCAAAAACAGAGTCTCAGACCTTGAAGACACTGGTGCAGCTAGTGAAAAGGTGAGAAAAGATCTCTTAAAAACAACTACACTGCAAAAAAAAAAATAATCCATCACATGCAAGATGATGCTAAGATGAACAATGTGAGACTAATAAGCATCAATGAGAAAGAACGAATCAACACAAATGATATAAAAAAATATGAGCAGAAGTAACACCAGAAAACTTCCCAAATATGAGGAAACAATCTAACATTCAGCTAATGGAAGCATACAGAATGCCAAATAACTTCAACCCAACTAAAAACACATACAGACATATAATAGTCAAGATCCCAACACAAGAATACTATACTGAAAGCTTCTAGAGAAAAGAAGCAGATCATATCCAAAGGAAAAACCATCAGAATTAAAGCTGACTTCTATTCACAAACCATGAAAGCAAGGAGAGCATGGAGCAGAATACTTCAAGTCCTCTATGGAAACAAATACCATCCCAAACTACTATAACCTGCAAAACTTTCTTTCAAACTTGATGGAGAAGTGAAATACTTCCATGACAAAGAACAACTAAAGAATTTCATGACACCAAAGCCATCCCTACACAGGCTACTGAAAGATGTTCTAGAGAGGGACCACAATGACCACAACTCCATGAGGGAGAACAGAAGGAACCCACTAAGTAGGGAAAATAATTACACACAGGATAAAAAGGACTAAACAACAGCAGACAAAAAAACATGTCAACCATAAGTCAACACATTTCAATTATAACTATCAATGTAAATGGACTCATTTTGCCAATTAAGAGAAGTAGATTGGCACAGTGGATGAGGAAACAAAACTTAACAATATGCTATATACAAGAAACACACTTAATTCAAAAAGACATTCATAGGCTTAAAGTCAAAGGAGGGAAAGCAATACTTCATGCCCCAGCACTGCAGAAAAAAGCAGAGGTAGCAATCTTGCTCTTAGATAGTCTCCACTTTAAACCAAGAATGATCAAATGAATTAAAGAAGGCCAGTATACACTGGTTAGGGGACGAGTTCAACAGGAAGAGGTAACACTCATAAATGTGAATGAACCAAACACGGGAGCACCCAACTATGTAAAACAAATCTTAATAGACATGAAAAATCTAATCTCCAATACCACAATCTCAACAGGAGACCTAAATAACCCCTTATCCCACAAAGACAGGTCAATAAGACAAAAAAAAAAAAAAAAAGAAAGAAATAGCAAAGAAGTAGTAGAACTGAACCAGAGCCTGGAATAAATGAACTTCGTGGACATATACAGAGGGTTCAATCCAACCACAGCTGAATAAACATTTTTTTCAGCTGCACATGGGATATTTTTTAAAATAGACCACATACTGTTCCATAGGTCACGCTGAAGTTTATGCAAGAAAACAGAAATTGTCCAATGCATATTATGTGACCACATTGCAATGAAACTGGGAATAAATGACAAAAGAAACCAGGAAAAGCCACTAAATACATGGAAATTAAACAATATCCTACTCAGCAATCAATGGGTAACAGATGAAATTAAAGAACAAATACAACAATATCTAAAATTCAATGAAAATTCAACCACAACTTATCAGAATTTGTGAGATGCTATGAAAGCACTTCTCGGAGAGAAGTTCATAGCTATGAACTCACACATCAAGAAAAAAGAACGGGAACAAACAAATACACTAAAATGACACCTCCAACATTTAGAAAAGGAAGATCAAACCAAAACTCAGATCCCAAAAACAGGAAGAAATCATAAAGGTTGGAGCAGAAATTAATTCAATTAAGACAAAGAAAATAGTTCAAAGAATCAATGAGTCAAAACACTGGCTCTTTGAAAAACTAAATAAAATTGATGAGCCACTAGCTAACCTCATCAAAAAGAGGAAAAAAAAATTCAAATACAAGCAATAAGGAATGAAAAGTGTTTAATCACCACAGACCCAGTGGAAATTCAGATTATAAATAGCTACTTCAGGAATCTTTACATTCACAGAATAAAAGACACAGATGAAACAGACAGATTCCTTGAAAGGTACAAATTACCAAAACTGAATCATGAACATATAACAACTCTCAATAAACTAATAACAGCCAACTAAATATGAAATGTAATAAAAAGCCACAGACAAAAAAGTCCAGGTCCTGATAGATTTACAGTTGAATTCTACAAGAAATTTACAGAAGACATAAGCCCTACACACCTCATACTCTTCAATAAAATTGTAAAGGAAGCCTCCAAAATCATTTCTGGAGGCAAGTGTTATACTGATTTCAAAGTGAAAAGACAACCCAGAAATTTTGAAAAATTCATAAGTCATATGAACTCAGACAAGGGTCTGCTCTCTAGAATTTATAAAGAACTAAAAAATATCAGGGCTCCTAAATTTAAAGACCCAATCCAGAAATGGGCATCCAAGATGAACACACACTTCTCAGTGGACGAAATTAAAGAAGTGAGTAAATATATGAAAAAATGCTCCACATTACTAGTCATCCATGAAATGCAAATTAAACAGCACTGACATACAATCTCACTCCAGAAAGAGTGGCTGCCATAAAGAAATCAAACAACAACAAACGTTGGGGAGGTTATGGGGAAAAGGGAACCCTTGCAGTGCTGGTGGAAATGTAGACTGGTACAACCATGATGGAAACAAGTGTAGAGTCTCCTTAAGAAACTAGGACTGGATTTCCCATTCAAGCCAGATTTCTCCCTACTGGAAAATTTCCCAGAGGAACTGAAAACATCTTATCATAGGGATATATGTGTACCTATGTTTATAGCAGCATGAGTTGTGATAACAAAATCTTGGAAACAACCAAGATGCCCATCACATGAGGAATGGTTGAAAAAGAAGTGGAATTTTTATACAATGGAATATTACTCAGCTGTAAAGAATGATAAACTCAAAGCTTTCATATTTAAGTGGAGGCCATTTGAAGACCTACTTATAAACAAAATAAACCAGACCCACATGTTCACATATCATATAGTCTCCCTAGTATAACTCAAAAGAAGAATAGCAAATAGAAATGTATAACACAATTAAAAGGAGAGCAAAAATATTGAGGATTGGACAGTGAGGAGAGGGCAAGGAGAAACATGACAGAGGCAAGACCATTCACTTATACATACTAGATGGGTAAGACAATGATCCTGAGAAACATCAGGAGATTTTTGAAACTAGCAGTTAAGTGGTAAGATTCTCATCCCGACTAACTATATATGCTGATACCTATGAGCCAAGAAACTACACTAAATTTAACAAAGTGTAATAGAAGGGTCACACTCCAAAGGTCTGCCATTCTGGTCTTCTAAATATATACTTCTTGTCATGACATACAAGCTATTACTACACTACCCTTTTTTAAAGTGTAGGTAATGAAAAGTAAGTCAAAAAATGTCACAAGACAATAATGCTACAATGCTACAATGGATGGATTTCTAAATATCTATGTAAATATATGTAACTGTTCATTCCTATTTTTAAAACTTTTTTTCTTCATATTCTGTATGGACTTAGAGTTTAGTATTTCAATACTTGATGGAAAATACATGTTCCATGTTATGCCTATGATGTCTGATATTTAGACTAATAGTGTGGGTAAACTGACTGCATATGTTGCAGGGTAATAATAACCTTCTCTTCTGGAAGGTGAACAGCCTAAGTTTGCAGATTAAAAATTGGAGAAAAAGAAAGGATGCAAGGTCAGCCAACATTTTGGCCCTAGCATTTCACGGTCAGTAAATACTCAGGATATAGGAGAACCTGTACTGTAAAATCATGTAACTCAGTAGTGCCCCAAATTTTCTGATCAAGGAGATTATAGCGACATAGAGGAATGAAATTGATGATGTATAGTGTACCTAAGGAGAGTAACCTGGAGATAGAAAACTTTCTCTCAGGCTTACCCAGAGAGCAAATTGGTAAAGCAATGGCCATGACTCGTCCACAAGGTTCACACTGACAAGAGATCTACAAAGAGTGGTATAGCCCCATGGGTTACAGGATAAACCTTGAGGGTACCTGACTGACCTTATCTAATACAAAATTACATTTTTTGTTATATAAGTCTTGCTTTAACTCTGTCTTAACCATCCAGCAGAAAAGTATACAAATGGAGGTATATAAAATAAAGTTATATTAATATAATGAGCTGTGAATGGCTGAAGGCAACAAATTCTGTGGATAACTGACTTCTATTGTGGATGCTGATCTGTGTTGGATTGTATATATATATATATATATATATATATATATATATATATATATATATATATATATATATATATATATATTAGCCATCCAGGTTGTGGAAATCTGTAACATATGTATTGTTTTTCTCATTGGTTCTCTTTGGTTTTGCTTCTATTTTTCACTCTTCAAGTTAAAATACAAATAAATTAATTAAAATTAAAAGAATAAAAATAAATAAATGATTAGAGAAAATCAAATGTATAAATACATAATATGTCAAATTAATATGCAATTCAAATATTGTCGTTTACACGTACAGTTTCATGAAACATGATCATTCATGTGCACTTTATATATTGCTTTATATCACAGCACCAGAGTTTATTAAGTTATGAAAGTTTTTGTGGATTTGTGAATCTAAAACATTTGTTAGTTGTTTCTTTTGAGGAAAAGTTGAATGTCTCTTCCTGTAACTCCTCCTCTTTCAGGGCAGAGATGCTTAGAAATCACTGAGCAAATGCATCAATAAATCAGTAGTCTGTCGCAAAGAATCAACTTTAGGAATAATAGCTGAAGATGACAGAGGAATGGATAGTCAATGAAAGAATCTGCTGTTTATACCTGAGGTGTTCATTCACGAATGCAGCAAATAATGAGGCTTCACCAACCAAGATGAGAAAGAGCATACCCAGGTAACTGTACTATTAATGATCCAAAGCAAAAATACAAGACAATAAACTTTTGGGGATTAGATTTTGCATACAGCTCCGTGGGTTACAGGCACCTTTGTACTTGGCGATCTGTTCAGTGCTGGGCTCAACAACTTCATTGATGATATGCACTCCTGGGTACTGAGCCTTGACTTTGGAGAGAATCTGAAGATCCATTTCACCTAAAAAATAAATATTTAAAACAGGTTATATCATTCCAGGAAGAACTGTCTAAGAACAGTTTGAAGTGAATTAAATGTTTTATCTTTATGAGAAAAAAAAATACCATAGATAATAAAGATCAACTACCACACTATCATAGTGCCCATAATACAGAAAACCTATGATTATTTTATTGTTTGATTGATTGATTGATTGCAGCACCTGATATTGAAATCAGGACCATGTGCTTGCTAGGCAGGGACTTAAGGCACTGAGCTATATCCCTGACTATTTATATTTTTTGAAACAAGCTGGCCTTGAGTTCCCTTCACTGGCCTCAAACTCACAGCAACTCTTCTGCCTCTGGCTTCCAAGGGCTTGGTTTATAGACATGTGTCACCACACATGGCAAAATTAGGTTTTAACTAGGAATAGTGTGATTTAGTAGAGGCATGAATTCATATAGTCTTTAATAACTATCACTGCATATCACTAAATCAAAGCTGTTACTGACTGTAGGAAGCGATACTTACTTTTGTTTCCCTAAGTAAAATAACCATGCAATATAAAGATTTTATCAATTGGAAGATATAACTTAAATCAGAGATATTAAAATAGGAAAAAGAATGTATGTATCTTAGAACTGAACAAACAAGTCTAGGCTGGGAGATTTTTAAAAAGTGCCACATGAAAAATGACACAAACATATGTTAGGTACAAATACAGAATATGAAAATATGTCAGACATCTGCCTTCAAATCCTATCCAAGGGCAACCCACTTGGGCCCCTCTTCTGTCCCCCTCCAACAGAAAGCTTTTCTATCCAATAAAGTTTTTCCTCAAAAAAAAAAAAATTCTATCCACTACCTAGTGAAAGACGCACACACAGAGACAATCCTGGATGGTGGGTTGGATGAGAGAGGAGGTGAGAGTGCGGCAGAGCTTTATGAAAGCAGGCATTCTTGAGCTCTGCCTCTGTCTCTGTGCATGATGGAGCTGGCTCAGGAACTTCAGGGTAGTGAGAGATTAGAAGTGATAGCATGGCAGTAGCATAAAGTCAGGGGGAAAAAAAGAGTATGTGTGGGAAGACGAGAAGTTCCAATTTTTTGAATATTCAACAAGGCAAGACCTCCAAGAAAGAGGAGATCCCATGGTAAACAAAGAGGAGAAGATAGACCAAATGGGTATTCATCCATTCATTTATTCATGAGCTATTAATTGTCCGTTTCCTATATACTAGACACTGCAGTAAGCTCTCTAGTAAGTAGTTATGGCAAGGACAAGTGGATCCCTTCCCTGTTAGAAGTTCAGCTTGTCAGCAATAGTATAGGAAGCAGTGGAAAAATAAGGACTCAAGTTCCAAATTTTGTGCTTTCCATATGCTAAGTGTGTATAACTTTAGTTGTTTTTCTTTTCTAAGATTCATTTGCTTCTCAGGAAACTAAATAATAATAATAATAATAATAACAATAATACATAATTCAATTGTTTGAGGGCTAAATAAAGTAATGCTTATTACTTGCAGTGCAAAATAGACTCACCACTGAATAAATGTTAACTAACTATATACATCGCTATCACAGAGTTCCCCTCTTTAAAATTTTTCCTCTCATCTTCATCATTGATGTCTTCAAGTTGTTTTTACACTTTTATTGAATTAGGTAATGATGTTGACCTGCATTAAAATGGAAACATCCCTTGGCAAGATTAGCCCATAAAAATTACACTAGTCTTTAATGTTTTGACATAAAAAAACATTACCAAACATTTCCAAGGTTGGACATTGAAGAAAGCAAAAGCATGAGTCCTAAGACTGGAACAGCTGGAAGGAAGGATATAAGAAAGGTAAGCCAGAAATAGAAGATGCTAGCCAGGAAAAGAGATCCATGGCAGAAAAATAGCCCAAGTACTGCTAGGGGAACCTTGAGCCTGAGGACTATATAATAATATGCATTCAAAAAGTCAAATGCAGAAAAATATAGATCTGTCCATACACTAAAGACCCACAGAATACAACTGAGGGTCTTGATTTCATGGCAAAGTCCTGAACGAGTCCACCTGAAAATCCAGAGCCCATGACAATATTCCCCATGATTCCCACTAGAGGACTAGAGCCCCTGACAATGTTTTGCACAAAGATTTGCACTGGGAAGGCACAAAGGTCAACAATGGAAGCTAGAAAGTCTGCTCCAGCAGGATGAAGCATCCACACTGGACCGGTAAGCTATGCTCAAGTTAAGGACAAGGGTTTCCCTGAAAAGCACCACAGCTCTCCTCGGGGACAGCGAGGATCTCAGTTCCTCCAAGAGTGAGAACATTTGAGTTCACATCAGGAAAATCCGCACAATAAGCTTCTCCAGGAGAATCAACAACACATCATCTTGCCCTTCATTTCTGCTTTTATGCTGTTGGCAACAATCTTCAGGTAGGCTTTCCTCACCCACAACCACAGTGACTCACTTCATTTGGGTGTTACAAGTTGACCATTAATTAAGCCATCAAGGAGGATAAATAATCTAGTGTTTTCCAAGCTGGCCCTACCATATAAAATCTTTCATCATGTCCTGAACAATGATAGCTATCATTTACTGGCCACTTCCTATTTGCCAAACCCTGTGCTAGGTAATTTCCATGGAACATTTAACTTGATCCTGACAGCTGTATGATATTATTTCCAACCAGAAAAGATGACTTGAATATTTTGACATTCAGGGGATATTAATGTGACTATCATTTAACACACTTCTGTCCACATCTATAGTGTTTGTTTTCCTAATCACTTTGTGCTAAGTATTAGAAAGATACCATACAAAAATGACATAAAGACTACTTTATTCTTCTCTACAACAACTAGCCTTGAAAGAAAAAGGGAAAAGGCTGATAAGGAAAAGTTTGGGCTGGGTCCCAGCCTGCCCCCAAAGGACTACAGATGTTAGATAATGAAAGTTCTAGTCTTGCTTCTGTCCATCTAGCCACTATCTTCAATTAAAAATCATTGATTGTGGAACTCTAAAACCCCGAATTTTGAAAGAAATAACTGCCATGCTCTCCTCCCTGTGAAATATGATGAAATCTCCTTCTCCTAAGATGAGTTTGAATGGATTGAAACTTTTTAAATAGCAAATCACAGCCAGTGCAGCCCCAAGCATGTTCAAAAGTGGCGGTCCCTACTCCTGGATCGCAGATAGAGGACATATTGCCAGAAATGCTGAAGATTTATCAGGAATTTACACAGCTACACCTACAATACTAGCCCAAGTATGTTGGATCTCTAGCAAAATCTGTGAATAACAGGAGGTGCTGAGACTGCTGTCAGGAGCAAAAACATGGACAATCTTTTGACTTTGGATTTTCTTTTTTTTGCTCATCTTTTTTTTGCTGGATCATATTGCCTTAAATGTGGGTCTCATGTGTCTTGTGGAGCAGGGGATTGAACCATGGTCCCATGCATCTGACTGAATTTGCTCAAGTCAGAGCTTTAAATAACTGAGCTAACCCACAAGCCCCAAATCCTCTGACTTTGTAAGTCAGGTGACCATGCTTTCTGTTTCCCAAGCAGAATGTCAGTTGTGCCTACTGTCCTGTTTCCTACCTGGTTTTATTTTGTTCTTTTTTGTGTGCTACCAGAGATAGAACTCAGAACTTGGCACTTCCCAGGCAAGTGCCTATTCTACTGAGCTATCTCGCTTGCCCCTATTTTGTTCTTAAGGTTCCACTTTTGACAACATAGTATTATTATAATTTTTTGCCTTGAAATAGGGTCTTTTTTCCCAAAAGGAACTATCCCTTAAATAGGTTAGTACAATAAAACCTGAAAATTGATTAATACGTCAATATTTTTAAATTTTGATGATTCTAATTCTTCTATATACTTGCTCCACTTCTTACTATCAAAGGCATCCTAGGCTACATGATCAATAACACCCCCACTGTGAACTCAGGGGTTGGTAAAAGGTACACACGTCTCAGGAAGCACCATTCAGTCATTCTCATGTAGAGCAAGCAGCTAGCTAGTTTCCTTGTGCTGTTTATTTATTTTTATTTATTTATATCCTCTGTGTTTAGTACAGAGTCTAAAGGACTCACTATACAACTCAGATGCTTA
>PVKA01041190.1:0-18204 GCA_004027165.1 Ctenomys sociabilis | reverse complement strand
TATGTATGTGTGTGTGTGTGTGTGTGTGTGTGTGTGTGTGTGTGTGTGTCTCATATTAAGAGAAGCCGTGGGATATTTAATCCTATTACCTGACATTTCATTTGCCGCTCTGGTCTGAGGTGGCATCCATTCATTCATGGCTGAGCTAGTACACGTCCTCATCCCTTCGTCTGCTGGCGAGCACATATACTGTTTCCAAGATCTAGCTTTTAGGAGTTGTGCTGGTATAAACGTGGATGCACATGTATGTATCCCTGTAATGTGCTGATTTTAACTCCATTGGGTAGATACCTACCGGGGGATAACTGGGTCACATAGAATTTCTCATTTTAATTTTTTAAGGATTCTCCACCTGACTTTCATAATGGTTGTCTCAGTTTACCCTTCCACCAGCAGTGTGGAAGTGTTTCTCTTTCCCCACCTCACCAGTATTTATTATAGATTTTTTGATGATAGCCATTTTTTTCTTGGATAAGAAAGTAGCTCAAAGCAGCTTTCATTTGCACTTCTATAACGGCCAGCAACTACGCCCACTTTGATAACCATGACTCTTTGTACAAGTGCAGTTCTTCTAAATTTTAGCTAATTTTCATTGGATTACATGTTGTCTGTCTAGCAAGGTGACATCAGGTGCTTAACATGGTACCACTGCCAACAGTGAAGACCCATTTTACCCTCATGGTTTAAAATGTCATCGCAGCTGATGTACTAGCACCAGGCAGAACCTGTCCCCAGCAGCTTGCTCCAAAATCATTGTATTTGTTATTGACTTATGCCTGGAATGATTACTAAACTGCATCTTAAAATGGTATTTCTAAGTCCTTTGTTTTGTTACTCATTCTATGTTAGCTGATATAGTTATTCTTAAAGAAATCCTTTTCCTTTCCACTGATTTCTCTCCCTTCCTCCTCTTCTCCATTTTGAGGGTGTAGATGACCTCATAAACCTTGATTCATTCAACAATCTTCTTTGGTCATTCTTCAAGCTGAAAGTCCCATAAATGACACATGTAGAGTTTTTTTTTCTCAGACATATTTTCATCATTTTTTTGTGTGGGGGGAGACCAGGCATTGAACTCAAGCCCTTGCACTTGCCAGGAAAGCGCTTATTCTACTGAGCCATCTCCCTAGCCCCTTCATCATTTTTTATAAAAATCTCTCTTTGCTTCCTGGGACAGCAAGATGG
The DNA here is from genome assembly GCA_004027165.1 of Ctenomys sociabilis. Lineage (NCBI taxonomy): Eukaryota > Metazoa > Chordata > Mammalia > Rodentia > Ctenomyidae > Ctenomys > Ctenomys sociabilis. The sequence continues at coordinate 17,019 of PVKA01041190.1, read as the reverse complement.
CCCCACATTACCTGCTTTCTCTGCCTCACACATGGAACCTACTGTTCTCCTAAGGAAGCTGGCTCCCTTCAGTGCCAAGTGATACTGTTAAACCAAGGTGTGAGAAGCACAGGCCCAAAGGCAGGGGAGTGTATCTTAGTTTGCCACTTATGAAGCTTTGCTAAGGTGCATCCTGTCCAAGCTCTCAGTTTTCTCATCCACAGAATGGAGATACTAACAACACATCCTGCTTTGTCTGATTATAAAAAGAAATGACTGTGTTCACACCCACAAACTGTTCAAGCAATACTTGGCACATAAGTGCTATGCAGCTGTTATATATATATATATATCTTTCTGCTTATGAAGACAGTGGGAGAGGGTGGGAAAGGCCCTTAAACACACACAGACAGGGGATGAAAGCCGTTCTCTAAAGATTCATTCTATCCAACTAAGATATGCACAAGCAAACTAATCAGTATATTTATTTTCGCTCTTCTATTAATGGCAGGTGATACTGTTATGACATTTGGAGTTTTGAAATAAACTTTTGTTTTCAGAAATGCATGGCTATGATACAAAGCTGTCTTGTAAAATATTTTATAAAATTAAATGAGCCAATTTTAGGAAAGAAAATGCCTAATCCTATTGATATGGAATGCAAAAATGTCAACAATTAATGATGAAAGTTTGGATAATACTGTGATAAATTTCCTAAGAAGAATGCTTACTTCCACTGTTTGTATCTATTTTATCTTTAAAATTAAAATAATTGCACGTATTTTATCTTTAAAATGAAAATAGCTTTAATATTCTCTGCATGCATATGTTCTAATTGTTCATGACCATGCAAGTCCCTTGGGGCTAAAGAATCAATTAGAGGAAACTAGAGCTCTCCAAGAAACAAAAGAGATGGAATTTGGATGTTACGTAATCTTCAGTGTGTCTAAACACCTTAAAAATATTCTCCTGACTGGCTTTTCAGTGATGCCACTCAGGTGGAGAGAGGGATGGGGTTTTGAGGTGGGCTGAGCCAAGGAGGAGAGCCTAGGAGGAAAGCTGGGGCTGCTTACAACCTACATGTGCCTTGGTCCAATTTGCTCATTTTAAATACATTCCTGCTGACTGCCTATGTGTTTTCCACATGTGGAATGGACCTTCTTTTCTATCTACAAGTACATTTGACTTCTTTGAACTCAGTTCCCAGATAGCCATGACTGAAAACAATGGGGTTCATTGACCAGTAGCCCACAGAGTCTTGAGCAAACCTGATCAAAAATCCTGGACTAGAAGTAATAAGAATAAGAGATAACCATACTTAAGCAGAGAAAGATAAAAGAAAAAGGACACAACCTGCCCTTGACTCTGCCTTACTGACTCAAAGATTTAGCTAGGTCGTGTGTTTAAATTAGCATCTTGGTATTATTTAGTGAACAGTATTAACTGTAAGTCCCGTCACTAATGTCTTTGGTTGGAAATATAAGGCATCAATTTGGTGGCAATTTCTGGGTCTTTAGAGATGTCATGTAAGTCACTGCAGGTTGGCTGCTTCCAAGAATTTGGAGACCATTGATATAGGAGAGACACTCCTACCTAGGGCTTCTTCCTCCTTCCTTAGTCTAGGTCTTAATTTCAGCTGTTTAATTTATTCTCATACAGTTTCAAGAGACAGAAAGTGTCTCCCCATGAACACAACCTGCTGAATCTGGATGCTTGCTGAAGCACACACTTGAGTATTCAGTATATGTAAAGTGATGGTATGTCCTTAACAAAACAAAACAAAACATAACAAAAACTGGGGCATTCAACCAACCAACAGAAACAGTGCCTCTGGGTACAGTGAGATAGGCTATTTTAAGTTGGAGCTCCCCCAAAAAATCTGGGGTAGAAGCATCTAACAATTGCAGTGGGGTTTCACTGTTGCATATTTTGTATAAGAGACATTTCGTATCTGTCTCTGTGCATTTCTCACATGGCCAAAGCATCTGCTAATGGTTGTGTCTGCATGAGCTTAGTGATAGACAAGGAAGGGAAAGAGAACCAAGGAGCTCTATTGTGTATGTGAAGTGTAGAACTTGCAGGTATAAGTACGCTGTTATGGTTTGTGTCTAGGTGTCCCCAGAACGCCTCATGCAGTCAGGGGGCAGCTTCTGGAGTTTGAGATTGATTATTGTGGGTGTGGATGCTGCACCTGCCCTGGGGCAGGGGATCTGCATTACAATACAAGGAGAGACAAGCTCACTAGTGGCCAGAGACGCTGCCACTCCCTTTTGCTCTCTGCTCTTTGCTGCTGCCATGAAAGTTTGCTCTATACCTTGTACCACTCAGCCTTGGACTGAAGCCTCCAGTAACTGTGAGCTAAATAAACCTTTCCTTCCTTCATTTTGACTGTCATGTATTTGTCCCAGCCATGAGAGAAGAGTAACTGAGACAGAATTTGGTGCCAGAGGAGTAGGGTCATTGCTGTGACTACCTGACCATGTGGATTACAAGCTTTTGGGAACGGTTTATGGGAAGAGATAGGAAAGGTTCAGAGATATTGTCTACAAGTGAAGCACTAGAACAGCTTTGGCTGTTTTGCATGGGAGATTCTGGTCAGAGCTCAGAAGACCAGCATGCTACAAGAAGTCCTGGCTGTACAGACTAGGCTGGGGAGGTTTCTGCTGGGGAAAAGGAGTTTCATTGATAACTACATACAATATAGGCAGAAGTCTGGAGAGAGGTTGGGCAATGATGTGGAAGGTCCTCAGTTTCCCCTTTTGTAGACCCTTCACTGAAGAAATCAGAAGAGGGCTTTTAAAGTTTTTTAAAACAATATTTATTTATTTGCTTGCTTGTTTGTTTGTTTGTTTGGTACAAGGTCTCACTATGCAAGTTGGACTCATAGTGATTCTCCTGTCTCAACTTTGCCAGCCCTGGAATTACAGGCATGTACCACCACATCCAGTTTCTGTGGCTGGCACAAAATGCCCAGGCACTGGCATGGCACGCAGTACTGGTGATCAAACCCAGGTCCGTGAGCTTGCCAGGCAGGGGTTTAGACTGCTGAGCTATCTTCCCAGCCCTTCTGAAGTTTTATATCTCTGTAGAATGGTACCTAGAGATAATCTATCATTTAAAAACTATAATTTTATTACAAAGACAAAATGAATCAGAGTTAAGAATACAAAACATCAAATTGTTTCTGTCAATCTCATAAACAAGCTTAATATTATTAAGGACATCCAGGCCACACGAGAACAGAAACTGAAGATTTAGAGGTCCTGTTGGCCCAAGCAGGCATTTACTAAAAATGAGTTTAATGAACTCTACATAAGTTGCAGAGAAAGCAACCTACACATTTGTTTCATGTCTTTTACTTTAGATTCTTGAAAAATAAATCTAACTGGCTCAGCCCAGACTAATTTACCTGGATCCAATCACTCCCCCAGGTCCAGTTAGCAGCGGTCACAAGGCAGATTGTACACACCAAAGGCTGGAGCGCTGTGCACAGGTGGGGCCTGTGGTAGGCTGCTGCTGCTCCCATGAGGTAGATAGAGACAAAGCAAACCCCTAAACCTGATCTCAGCCTCCAGCTTTGGGTAAGGATGAGACAAGAACTGTTCATAGTGTGCCTAGGAGAATAATCTCACTCTGATTGAATGATTTTCGGTGGCCCTGTACTATTTTCATCTATGTTGGAATTTGTTTGTATTGCTTTCATCTGGAAGCCCTAGACTTGGCTTCTAAAACTATTTCATGATAGTGTAGATACCCCTTCCTTTCAGTATACTCTGTTGCAGTGTTTGTACTCATTCTCTCTCTCTCTCTCTCTCCATCTCCCTCCCATCCAAGAAACCTGTGCTGTGTGTCTGTTCTCTTCCTCGGTGGACTCTTTCCTGTAGAATGAAGCATCTTCTGTGGAGTCCAGTGAGAGCTACAGATTGTGTTTGGATGAGAACTGGCCACTTTTCTTTGATATTCGAGCTACATACAGCCTCCCTGTTGCACAGGGAAATGTAGCCCTGATAATTTGGTAACATTATCATAGCGTGGCCTATTCCTCCATCCCTAGAAATTCTAGAGTAATAAGTGGGTGCTCAAGACTAATCTCTCCCTTCCCAACTTCACCTCATTTGCATTTGCACGGGCACTTAATCTAAGCTCATTTATTCTCACATGATGAGACCACGTGAGGAAGAGCTCCAAAGTTTCCAGGGTACAGCAGCATAACAGAGTTGCCAGATCCTGCTCTCCATGATGAGCTGCCATCCTTCCTGAAGGGTGCGAATCCCTAGCCCCTTAGGCATAAGACTTTCTCATTTAACAAAATTCAGCAACAAGGGTACAACATGCTGGGTGGGAACCTCAGCAGCTGAAGCTTGTTGTTCCCACACACTTCTCTCTCCACAGCCATGATGCTGGCAGCACTTTGAGTTAGTTCCACAAGCCTGAGTCCTGGTGACAAGAGCACATTCCCCCAGCTGGCCCTCAAGGACATTTCGCCAAGGTCTGCATATATGAGCTTGTTTATTATATTTTGCCACAACTTAGCTTATCATGACCCTTAACTGTAACATCTATACCTAAAATGATATTTTTCATGCATTTATTAATGCACCCATTTATTCAAACAAAGTGGTGTCCTTACTATGCGAAAGAGTTGTTTCATCTGTCAATGTTTCTGTCTCTTGCAGCACCTGGGAGAGGAGCCCAGAGCCCTGCACATGCTAAGCAGGTGCTCTCCCACTGTGTCCCAGCCGCACGGAAGAGGACTGATTGAAAACAGTGACATCAAACAAAGCATGTGATATCTTTGACATATATTTTTTTATTTAGGCATATAATAGGATTCAGTTCTGAGTATGGGTAAGATATGATCCTAACCCTTTTCGTTGAATTGGCTTCTGAGGTTTAAAATTTTTCTAATTTTTATTACTAGGCCATATTATAGTTTAGGGAAGAAATGCTAAGGCTCATGGAAGATCTTACACCTTTAAACATGACACAACTAATAAGCACAGATCCAGGCCTGCAATCGATGTGTGTGCAAGTCTTCTTCAAGCTACTTAACCACTATGCGGCACTGCCTGGTCCTAAACATCACCAACATAGTTCTGTGCTTCTTCAGCAAACCACAAGAAGGCAAAGAAAAATAAAAGCTCTGCCCTTTCAAATACTCACAGCCAGCCAAACTCCCTGGGTTTGCTTTGACAGGCTGTCTTCCCTTCAAATGAAAAGACAGAAATAAAGGCCAGCTGTTCAGTGGAGCGAAGATACCTGCCACCCGCCGCTGGAGCCCTGGAGTTGGCAGCCTGGCTCCTGCCTCGACACGCTCAGGGTATATCAGCCTAGGCTGACATTAACTATAATATGGGAGGATCTTGCTAAATTGTATGTTTTTACACAGACTTCAGAAAATGGGGTGGATTACGGTAAGAATATTCTAATACTATCATTAATCAACAGCCAGGAATGGCAAGTGCAAGAATAGAAAGGCAGACTCTTGAATTAAGAAGAACTGTGGAAAACCTTCAGAAATGTTGAGGCAAACACCTTTCCTTCCTTACAATTGTATTGCAAGTTTAGTGGCCAGAGAGGAACAGCCAAGAATGACAACTCCTAGAGTCCTTGTAAGGCATTCATTCATGCATGCACACATTCATGCATCAGTTCATTCATTTGAAGACCACTTTCTGAATTCTTCCTGTGTCCAAGACTGAAAGGTAAAGAGAGAAAGAGTGATGTGGTAAAACAGTATCCTAGAGCTTTGTGTGTATTAATTCATTTAAAGCTCACAAAATCCCCAAAACATAAAAGTCCTTATTATCTTTGTTTGACAGAAGGGGCAACTGAGTCACAGAGTATTTAGTTGTCCTGCTCAGTATCATTCAGAGTTGAGATTTGCTCCCAGCATGTCTGACTGCAACATATGCTCTTTCCAGTCCTCAGTGCTTCACACAGCCCTGTTTTTTAAGCTCACAGACTGGTGAGGAAAAGGGACTTAGAAACAAATCATTCCCTTTTACAGTATGAAACCTATTTTGATGGGGAGATCAAAGGAGAATGAATTCATTTTTATTTGGGGAAGTCAAGGAGTGCTCCCTCAAAACAGAGATCCTTAAATGGTGAGCAAGTGGAGGCTACACAGGTATCAAGCAGCCGCCACTGGTAGCACTGAAGCATGAGGTATGCCAGTGCCAGCAAGGGCAGCAGGAAATGAATCACAGAGGGGAGAGTGGGAGAGACAAAGGAGGTCCTTACCCTCCTGCTGTGATGTGGCTGAGTCTGGGAATCTGCCTTCTGCACTACAGATACAGTCTTGAACAGTGCCAGCCACTTTGCAGAGCTCCCTCCAGCTGGGCCTGCAGAGGGCACCTGGAGGTGGAAAGGCACGCTGGCTGGGAGGGCTGCAGAGCTCCTAGGCACGAGCCTCTAGCCAGAACCATGGATTCTGAGCTTGAATCTCAGCTCCTGCTTCTTACTGTGTGGCCTTAAGCAACTGACCAAACGTCCCAGAGGCTTTAGCTACCAAATCCATTGTTGCATGGACTGCAAAGAGCGGTTGCTAACTCCATTCATTACCTGCACACTCTTTACTGCATTTGGGTGTAGGTATACCACTCACAAGGCTACGGCCATACAGTAGGTAGAAGGGGAGATATGATACTATGGATCTGTTGTGAGTGGGGTTGTTTTATACCTCCCCAAATAGTTTACACTGATTTAGTCACATTCTCATACTGGACTTCTAAGACCAAATACCAGATGAAGTTGACTGTGAATAGCAGAGTCGGGAAAATAGACTGATGGGAGAAGACAACTCACAGTCTTGGCATCATCGTTAAGGCTCTGCACAGCACAGGACAAATGCATACTCAAAATTTAATGTGCACATTACTCTATGGGACCTTGTTGAATTGTGGATGCTGACTCATCAGGACCAAAGAGGAGCTGGAGATGAACACACCATCTCCTATGATTTTCCTACGTTCCAAGGCTGGACAAGATAGCACAATCCACTGGAGTTACTGTGCAGTAGGACCTAAGCTACCAACTCAAGATGATCACGCAACCCAGGAGCTCGCACTAATTGGCTTATTCTCTCATATTTCTATTATAGTCTAAGTACTGCACCTACCATGTACCAGGTCCTAGGAAAACAGAGATGCATACAGTACAGCTCCTGAACTCATCAGTTTGCTGCCTGTTCTGACAGGAAGAAAGGAAAGATAAAGGGGGCTAGCATGCTAGAATTCTAGCTTCACAAGCTTCACCTCCTTTAATTCTGCCAACAATGAAATTTCTATGATCCACCTCATGCTAGAGACTAGAAAACCATAGCTGAGAGAACAAGGATACTTTTCTTCCAGTTGGTCAGCCAGGCAATGGCGAACTCTGGGATTTGGAGCCCCAATTTTTGATTTCAGAGACCCATGGCATTGTTTATATTTAACAACCACAGTTGATTGTATTCCTTTTTTATTTACTTCAAGCTTGATTGTGTCTCTTTAGGTTTAGAGAGTGAACTTTTTTGTCATAAATTTAATTGCTGGCATGAAGAAAAAAAAAATCCTGATGTAATTGAACAAGAAGATGTTTACAACCTTCTCTGAGCCACAGAGTTGCTGGCACACAAAATTTATGACAGTTAGAAAAGAGGAAATAAAAAGAAGAGAAAGACCAAGACAGATGCAGCTGTGGTGATGCTGTGTTAAAATATGTTTTGCCATCCTGCCACTCGTATACTCCTTGGGGTAATGTTTTGGGGATCATTTAACCAGCTAGTGAAGATTTACCTAATAAGCTCCCAAATTTTTCAGACCGAGTTTCCTAAGGACAACACTGTAAATCTGCAAAGACAATCCTAGGTTAGAGACCCATGGCAGTTATTTAAGGATAGAATGAACTTGTCAGAGTTTCAAAGGTCACCATCCAGGCATCTTGTAGCAGTCCCTGGAGGAATGAGAACTTTTAAAGCAATAGATCTGATGTTTACACCCAACCCAGACAAATGCCTACAGATGTTCCTTGTGCCTGATCAACGTGCTTCTCAGCATGAATGCAAAATTGATTGGGCCAAATCAGCACTCATGCCAGTGAAGGCTGGCTGCGTACAGAAATAAAATCAGCCCCCTCCCATTTACTTAGAAGTCTCTGGCTTAAAATACACTGGAGGAAGATGCGTGCTTCACTTTAGAGCAAGAGCCAAATTGCACAATGACAAAATTATTCGCATCAGGATGACAGCCTCAGCCAATCGTTGCCTGTTTTAATGTGCTGAGAGGAGGCAAGTTGGCATCATTAAAAGTATTTTTTCCCAAAATACATCATGAAACATGGAGAAACTGGAAACAGAAGAAGGGAGCCCACGCTTAAATCTAATTCTGAGGCTGGACTATCGACTGTTGTCTGTTCTGGCTGCACCATGAAAATCCAAAGGAAAGACACTGTGGTTACTGCAGCGATGGCTTAGGTGGGTGCATGCAGAGCTTTTCCTTTTAGCTCAGCTCCCACTTTTCTAGCAGCAACTCTTCCCCGAATGATTACCCCCAATAATCTCTGAACTGTATTCTTGCTCCAAACACTGCAATTGTGTCTTGTTTTTGCTTTGTTTTGTCTTAAAACAGTCACCACATGAATCACACATGCCATGCCTTTATTTTTAAAATTTTCACCTTTATTTCTATTTTGACCTTTCTTAAAGACTTAGTCAAGGAAATACTGGATGTTGTGTGGTTTTGCTCCCTCTTCTAATGCATTCCATGCTTCCTGTAACTTTCCTGCTGCCTTTTATTGCCTAGTGAACTTCTAGATGCCAATCCAGTATGTTGTGATGCAAACACGGCCTAAACGAAAAGGCTGATTCTGAGGCATGAGCACTCCCAGCCTGTGTGCACAACTGCCCCAAACTGTGATGTGAGGCTTCTTCCCTTCCATCTCTGTGCTTCGGCCTCTCTCCAGGCAGAAAGTCTCCTGGCAGGGGCCCCTCAGGCTGTGGCACATCTAAGTCTCAGGGATCACAAATTCCAGATGTCTTCTGTCCTTTCCTATTCGTGGTAAATTACCACCCTCAACATTGAGAAGTGACAGCATGTGTTTCTTTCTGTGCTGAATCGTATTTTGTTCTTTTTTAGAACTTCATCTTTGGAAACTAGACTTTGCTGTCTTTGGTTGTTTCTAGAACATGATTAAGACTTCCTTTCTAAATTTTCTGTTTTAAGTCTAGTGACTTAATATCTTTTTCCAGAATAGGGCTTGAGGATGAAAGGAATAAATTCTCCAAATATCTGTAAGCATACGTCCATATTTTTATTTCAGAGATGACTAGTCATCATTAATTTTAATGATGAAAGTTGTACAGATGAGGAGGAAGCATGTATTCAAATCAAAGCCCAGGCACTCGGGGTAACCAAAGGTTTCGCCTTACGTGTCAACTCCAGTCCACTGACACTGTTGCCAGGAGGGCTATGGGGAGATAGATCTAGTGCCAGACCATACTGGATGAACCAGTGTGGCAGGAGAGGCTGGCGATGCACGCTATGAGCTGATGCAGAGGTACAGTCAAACATCCATTCTTTTTTTAAAATGCTAACTGGTGTAAGATAATCCATAATTTTTCTGACATATCTACCAGACACATACAGAGAAGCTCAAGAAAAAAAAGTCAGTGTTCTCAAGGCAAAACAGCAAGTGGACACCCATCAAAATAGCCATTTCTAACAGTTTTATTACACATGCTAACTCTGATTGATTAACCGTTGCCAGAGATGCTGGGCTACACCGCATGATTGATTAGTGACGTCTACTGCAGATGAAGGTATGGACATGGTGCCACATATACCCAGGATTTGCCTTACTGGCTTAGTTCAGTTGGCCATTTATTCTGTCTTGAGAAAGTAGTGAAGCAACAGAGCCTCTGGAAGCAGCCCTCAGCATCGTGGCACAGGTTACTATTGCATTAGTTAAGGAGAAGCAGAGACAAATTGCATTTGAAAAAACTTGAGCAACCCTACACCAAAGATTTAGAGGCTGTGTGTTCTCCAGCTCAGGCACCCTGTGTGCAAGGTGCCACCAAGGAAGGCTAGACTGGCTCTGCACCTCAGGCACCAGAACTGCAAGAAGTTTATTTTGGCTCTTCACGAATTTCCCAGTTTCCAGTGTTCCGCGATAGCAGCATAGAGCAGATGAACACAATCCCCAGTTTGTTAGCCACCTGAAAAACCTGAAGCATACTTTCTATTTTGAAACTATGTTTCTGAGGGCTGGAGATATAGCTCAGGGCTTGCTTAGGTAAACACAGAGGCCAAAGACCAAAGTTCAGTCACTGACATCGCATGCAGCACGTTAAGCCGGTGATAGAGTCTGGGCATGGAGGCTCATGCCTGTAATCCCAGCACTAGGGAGGCAGAAATCACGAGGATCACTATGAGTCTGAGCTGCATAGTGAAACCCTGTACACAAACGTGCGTGCACACCCCGCACACACATACACACACGCAAGTGCACGTGCTTTATAAAAATATGCTTCTGAATAATTCATATACTAGCTGATAATTTATTTATATATTTCTGTTTTTCCTCATGGGAATATGAGTCCTGTAAGGTCAAGAAACTATGATCACTAAGCTACCCCCAGAATAAACACAGACTGTTGTCTGAGTAGAAACAGGATGAATGAGTAAATATCAGTACTTATGAGGTTCCATTCAAGAAGTACTTGAAGAGAAATAGGTAGACTGAAGCACATACGTCAGGAAGAAGGAATCTGACCAAATATTTCCCTGGAGATGCTAGGAAGTAAACGCTATATCCAGAGAAAATACAAAGTTTTTAAATGCGCATAACTCAATGAAACATAAATGCAAGAAATGAGAAGAGGACAAGGTGATTGTTAGATTCATCCGGCTGATATTAGGCAGACCTGCCTGTGTAAGCATCGTGCTGTCCCTCTAGCGTGAGAACTTGAAAGAGGAAATAAAATCTGAGAGGTACAATCGACTTGAAAGGGAAAAACACTGCAAAGGGAGGAGCAACTGGGATGATGAAAAGGAGAGAAGGAAAAGAAAAGAAAGGGAAGAAGAAATGCGTATGCATGCACACTGGGTAGCGTAGATTATTGCACTGCAGATTTCTGGTGGTCCGTTGAAAGGAACAGTTGATGTCTACAATGTTTTTCTTCTTTTTAAAATGTTAATTTTTTAGAGAGAATACAAAATGGTAAAAAAATTATAAATGATACAGAATTTCACTAAAATAATAATAATAATTCAAGAAAGGTTGTTGTATTATAGATATCTTCAAATTAGTTGTTTAGATGACCAGATATAAACACACAAAACTGTTTTTTTTAAAAAGCTACGTGAAATTAAAGAGAGAAAAAAAGATTTAAGCATTAACTCCTCCATTTGAGCAACTAACTTGAAGACAATATGTAATATGATAACCATGTTGAACTACTATCATTTTGTGTAGCAAAATTCTGTATCATTTGCAATGTGTTTTTAAAATACTTTTATTCTCTTTTAAAAAGAAAGAGAAAAATCAGAGAAGAAAATGAGCAAACTATGAGCAGCGGTGTGCACTGGAAGGAACTTGTGCCACCTGCCAGTTTCCTGGAAATACTTTGGGAAATTTTGCAAATGTTTAAAATCATCTCACAGCAATCAAATTCTCAAAGTTCTTGTGAGAAGGTAGAAATATCGAATTTTTATGCCAGTGGTAGAAGCAGAACTTCTTACCATCACTCGGCAAAAGGATCTGTAGACGTCACTGCGCTGCACTGACCCTAAGATGCTCCCCCTCCCCACACCCCAGCTTCCCCATCACCAAGTCTGAAATCCAGGTCCATGTTACAAAAATTGAATTCCTAAGATTTCAGAGGAGAGTGGTGTAGGTGCAAGTTACGTTAGAATGTCTTCCTAGTTTTAATGAACTATGTGCTGGCGCTGGAGGTATCCCCCCTCCAGCCATTTGACTTCTGGACATCACTACGGAACTTACACCTATCCTACCATGTTTCCACCCTTAAAAGTTTTATTCTGGTGGGCCGGGGAGATGACTCAGTGGAATAAGTGCTTCCCTGGCAAGCACAAGACCCTGAGTTCAATCCCCAGTTCAGCAACAACAACAACAACAAAAAAGTTTTATTCTGAGTAGTAAGAAAAGTTGTTTGCTTGAACATACATGTCAATAGGAATTCTCTTGCAGCAAACAGAGAAAAAGATCTAATAATCCATAATTTTCATAAATCAACAATGACCCCAAGACCCCTGATTCTGTGTACTTCTCCTTGAGTTCTGTTGTTAGACTTACTTTCTGACCCAAACTTTTCTACCTTAACAATTTCTCAAAGGCTTCAAATGAGTGTTTTATTTGTGTTTGTTTCAAATTTTATCTTGAGATAATTATAGATTCACGGGAAGTTGCACAGCTGCTCCAGAGAAGTCTTGTGTATGTATGACGTAGTGTCTCTCAGTGAATGCGCCATTTCATAACCTCAAGATTAGATCCAAGCCTGGATATCGACGTCGGCACCATGTGTCTGTGTACCATTTTATGTCACTGCATCGCGTGTATGGATCTGGGAAACCACTGCCGCAGTCCTTTAAAATCAAGATATAAAATTATGCCGTCAAAGCAGAGGCTTACTTGACAACCTTTCACAGTCCTGTTTTCCACCCTATCTCCAAACACCCAACTTCCAGAAAGTTTTGATCTAATCATTATACTCATTAGTAAAATAGGAATTTAACTCATAAAAGATCAAAAACTTAAATAGAAAGCTAGGGAGATAGCTCAGCAGTCTACGCGCCTTCCTGGTGATTGAACTGTCCCAGGTTCAATCCCCAGTACCACAGTTGTGCCTTCCCCATGCAGTGCCAGCCCAGTGCTGAGGAGGCTGAGACAAGAGGAACACTATGAGTCTGAGCTGTATAGTAAGACCCTGTACCAAATAAATGAATAAATTAATCTTTAAAAAAATTAAATGGATGGAAGAAGGGAATGATAAAACCAAGATTAAAATATTAATTATGGAAACCAGGTAACTGTTTCTATGGTTGTTCAGTGAACATCTCTTTAAACTTGTCTCACTGCTTACAGATTTTCATCAACGTAATGTTGAAACAAAATTAGTCTAAAGGGCTACCCATAGAAAAATGGATTAAGTAAATTATATTGTACTTCTATAGTGGATTACTCTACAACAATTAAAATGAAAGAAGAAATCTATACATAGATGAATTATAAAAATAGTATATTGAATAATAAAAAAGTAGGTTTTCCAATAGTGAATGTGAGGTAATTTAGGCTAACATACATAGAATATCACAAGGTATTGCTTTCAAGTTGTTTTCACAATTGACTAACATCGTGAGTGACATCATCTGGGTATTGTTGAATGCATGAATATTGCTATATTCTTCCTACTTTTCATATTTCATATAATTTATTATTAGGGAACAATTATCAAAACAATTATCTGTTCTTCTATAATCTCTCAAATTATGGGATACCTTTACCAATTACTTTACCTTGAAGAAAAGGGGACTTCTGGGGAGAAAACACATTGCTTTGGAATGATTTAAATCAATGTTAGCATTGGATGTTTACAGCAGTCCCACAGCAGTATCTACGAACAAGGAAGCAGAGAAATTTAGCACAGGTTTAGTAACTGTTCCAGGGCCTGCAGCCTTCATGGTGTAAGTGTTGGTTATCATTAAAACTGAACCTGTAAACCTACTTACAAAATGAAAAGGACAAAGAACTTGTGTTGTGCACTCAGTGAAGACACACAGAGAATGGATAATTTGAAAACTACCTGTTCAAGTTTTTCTCTTCACAAAAGCTAAGACAATATTAGCTTTAGTGAGGAGTAATGAGTTTTGATCTTTAAAGGACTTGAAAACATTCTGTTTCTTTTTCTAGGTGGCTATGACAAAAGTGTTGGGCTTATAATTATCCTTGAAACATTCATATGTATCCTGCACATCTCTAAGGTTTGTTACATTTCACAATAAAAGAAGCTATGCAAATTGTGACTGGTGGCTTGGCATGAAATCCAAGTTGTGATATCACATGTGAATTCAAAGCTGATGGATCTCAAATATGATCTCAAATACCTTAGATAGAGCCTAACACTGGGATACTAAAGAAAACTGTATATTGATTAAAAAGAGGCCTCATTATTTAATAGAAGTTCATGCAAAAAGAAGCATGTAAAAGTCAGTGAAATTATTTCTTGCCAAGTGAATAAAAAGAAGCCTTCTTCCTAAATTATAATTTCAATATTCATGCAACGAATACATTCATTATTTTGTTAGTTCAGAGACCATGGTGTCCATAAGTGTAAGTTGGCTCCACGGCTTTAGGAAGTGAAGAATCTTCTCAAGGAGAAATGCTGACCACCACGTATGAGGTCCCCTGTGTGTGCAGAGTCACAGAGTTCTTCGTTTTTAAAGTTTTATTTTAATTTTATTCCTTTATTCATTTTATTGAGAAAAAAGTAGCAATGAGACGATTTCAAAACAGGTTAGTAGGACAGTTACAATAATGAATACATTACATATTTTTGTTTTTGTAGTAGTTATTCAGAGTACAATATACAGACATGATATCTTATCTAGACACTATTAGTATAAATCTTTGTTGTCATTGAACTAAGAGAAAGTAGCTGTATATCTATCCTGTTCTGTACATACATATATTATTTTTCACTACAAAATGATCCTTCATTTATATCCCCCTTTTTTGTTTAGCTTTGTCTGAGATGGGCATTCCATTGTCATTCAAATATTGTAGGTGCATGAATTCAGCAAAATAATCCAATATAGTCCAGTAGTCCATAATAGTAGTGGGTTATCCACAGGACTGGAAATGTCAGAAGTTGTTTTTTTTTTTTTTTTTGTCTTTTTTTGAGACAGGGTCTCGCCATGCAGTTCAGGCTGGCTTTAAGCTCACTTTGTAGCTCAGGCTGGTCTCGAACTCACAACAATCCTCCTGCCTCAGCCTCCCGAGTGCTGGGATTACAGGCATGCGCCACCACGCCCGGCAAACAAAACAGTAACCATGAGTGTATACTTTTTTTTTTTTTTTTTTTTTTTTTTTTTTTTTTTTTTTTTTTTCTGAGCCGGGGATTGAACTCAGGCCCTTGTGCTTGCCAGGGAAGTGCTTATTGAACTCAGGCCATCAGAAGTTGTTAACTTTAGCCTTTTATAGCTCAGCATAACAATATGGTTTTACTTTTTATCCCCATGTTTATAGTTTTCTGCTGCATGGTAAGACCAAGATAAAGCAAGACCTATATAACAAAAGATGTAACTTTTGTATCTGACAAGATCAGTTAAATCCTCTCAGGATTTACCCTGAAACCATGTAAAGGAGTTTGTAGATCTTTTGTCAGCCAGAGTTCTTAATAATTTTAAGGAAGTGATAAGTCTGGCGAGATAGCTCAGCAGGCTAAGTGACTACTTAGGCAAGAACAGGGACCACAGTTCGATCCCTGGCACCACACGCTGCACCGGTGTGCCCTCCTGAACTGCACATGCTGAGCCATCACAGACCAGGTGTGGTGGTGCATGCCTGTAATCCCAGCAGTGGGGAGGCTGAAAGCAGGAGGGTCTCCATCAGTCTGAGATGCATAGTGTGACCCTGTAACAACCAAATATATTAAAATAAATAAGTAAATAAAGTTTTATCTCCGGATCATTCCTGCTTAGATGGTGTATCTCACAAACTTGTAAAAAGAAAGTGACGTTGGGATAAGTTTTCAGGAATCATCCATTTTTTTCCTGTTGTCTCATGCAGAGCAAGAGAAGGTGGCAAAGTCTGAGCTCCCCGAAGGAAAGATACTCCCAAAGACGTAGAGATAAAAATGAGGGAGTTGTCACGACGGTTTCACTCTCCCCAGACCTTGATGTGTGCTTGTCAACTCTTGCCAGAACTGCTTGTCATACTAAAGCTTTGCTCTTCCTCAAGAATAAGAAGTTTCTGGCCCTGTGGCACATCTCTAAATGGTTACACGAGAGAGAGGTATGGGAGAATGCAGCAGAGATGGGTGGCAGGGCTAATGCCGGGTGGAGACCATTTATTGTGGGTACTGCCGTATTACTTCAGAATACTGAGAAGGGGATAAGTGATAACAACCACACTCACCTTTCAATAATGGAAATTGAAAATTTTTAGTACATGCAAAAGCTCTAACCAAACAATCTTAGGTCCTGGAGTAGGCACAAACTACCTAATTTCACATAATGTCTTTGAAGACCAATATGAATAAAAATTACTACTAAGTTTACAAAGCAGTTCTTAGATGGTGTTTGATGGTACAAAAAGTATAAATTGATCATGCTGGTGGGGTATTTGCAAATCCTGTGGTGACATCCACAGAAAAATACTGTACTGATTCTACAAAGCTGGTGCATTCTGAAGGACAATGAATTACAAAGTGCCGAAGTGGGGTGAGTGTACCTAAGGAGGTTATGAGGACGACATAGATACCCCTTGTCAAAAGGGTTTTGATGTGATGCGTATGCTAAAAATGCTCTGAAAGCTAGTCATACAAGAAGCATAAGAACAGTGGAGTGGGGCAGATCCTAGGAAAAATGTTTGACTATAAATAGCTTGGACTCCAAATTGGTAAAAGACTAGACGGTAGGTAGCAGTATCTAGCATATAGAAAAAGGCAGATGAATGTCAAATAAATGCAGAGAAATAGATAGAGGCTTAGTAGTGAGCCATCCAAGATAGAAACACACATGAATTCAACTATAAAAAAATATAACTGCTTTTGGGAAGTAGGAAATTTCAGTGGGTCCTTTCACTCACCCTAGAGGAACCTAAAGACTGTTCCCCATAGCTTGTTCTGTCTCAAAAACAAAACAACAGCAACAGCAACAAAGACCGGGGAGCTTGTGCTCCCTACCTGCTGCTCAGTGGCTGTGGGGCATCACAGATGTCTCAGTGGAGGTAAAGTGGCTCCAGGTGCCCAAGTGCTAAATAATGCCAGCCCTTAGCAGCCATGCCCAAAGATGCTGGTGTGTGTGTGTGTGTGTGTGTGTG
>PVKA01041189.1:0-18247 GCA_004027165.1 Ctenomys sociabilis | reverse complement strand
CATGCCTGTAATCCCAGCACTCAGGAGGCTGAGGCAGGAGGATTGTTGGTGAGTTCGAGACCAGCCTGAGCTACAAAGTGAGCTTAAGGCCAGCCTGAACTGCAGTGAGACCCTGTCTCGAAAAGACAAAAAAAAAAAAAAAAAAAAAAAAAAAAAAAAAAAAAAAAAAAAAAAAAAAAAAAAAAAAAAAAAAAAAAAAAAAAAAAAAAATCCACCTCAGAGGATGCACTGATGTAGAAAGTGCTAAAGTAGTATAGGACTCGAATGAGTACACATATTTGCTTTATCTTTCTGCTTTTCCCTATGTCAAAATTATTTTTAATTTTTCAATAATAAAATGTTTTCATTATCATATGAAATTTGTGCTCATTTCTTCTGTAGAGTCTTATGAAGTTAATAAGGAGTACAGTAAAATATCAAGTCACTCAGTAATTTAGTGGATCTCAAGTTACTTTAAAATTTAAACAGATTAGGGGCCAGGGAGATGGCTCAGTGGAATAAGCACTTCCCTGGCAAGTGCAATGGCCTGAGTTCAATCCCCAATTCTGCAATAAATAAATAAAATTTAAACAGATGAAAAAACTGTGCTAGTATCTTTCAGAATAAATAAATCCTTCCTGCATGTGTTTAAATTTTAAGTTAATTGTGAGTGAAAAGAGCAGCCTTCTGTAGAATAAAGATTTCACAAATCCGAAGTGTACTACCCTACCTGGATGATGGGGCCACACTGTGTGAAGCATGGCTTAGCCTGGGGACA
The DNA here is from genome assembly GCA_004027165.1 of Ctenomys sociabilis. Taxonomy (NCBI): domain Eukaryota; kingdom Metazoa; phylum Chordata; class Mammalia; order Rodentia; family Ctenomyidae; genus Ctenomys; species Ctenomys sociabilis. The sequence goes on along the minus strand of PVKA01041189.1, from coordinate 17,490 downwards.
CCTCTGATGCATTAGATTTGTGCCTATGGAATGAGGTTCTCACCAGCTGCAGCCGAAAGGCAACTATTCTTCACGTGCACTGCTCTTTCGGCGGTCACGGAGCTATCCCATTTCCATCACAGAGTTTCGGCTCTAACATAACACACTTCCTTTTCTTTCTTGATACATGAGAATAAACTTTTCCTAGTAACCCATAATTGTAGATGGAATTGTACCACACAGCCTTCCTAAAAGCCTCTTCCTTGATCTTCAGGGGACTGTCCCTCTATCATGGCAGCCTGTCAGTTCTCACAGGTACAGCAGACCCTCAAAGTGTTTTCATTAGATGTGTTATAGGCAGAGATCATTAAATCATCATTTCAATGCTCTGATCACAAAACTTTGCCAACTATGTTACAGATTTAGTCACTTCTAACTCCTAGGAGTAGAGAAAAAGAAATATAATTTCCTTGTTGAAGATTACAGAAAGAAAAGGGAAGAGGAGAGTGGAGGAGTAGGAGTGAAGGAAGTTAGCAACTGTTATATAACCCCCTACTCCTGGAGCACACTGAACAATGTTTATAATACCAAAATGCTGCAAGACTTTCTTAATTAGAGGAGAACAAAATGATGAACTTATTAATCAGATGAAATTTGGTACAGATCCTACTGCATATTTCTGCAATGACTACTAACAAATCACTTGGCTAGTTAGCCCTTGGGTCCACCCAGTTGTCACGCCGGGGTGCAGACACAGTGCAGAGTAGCCATTTGGCAAGGTCACGCCAGTCCTCCTCCTGAATCCTCCCTGTTCTGGACTCATGGCTTCTCTTGCGGCTTGTCTGGGCTTCATGACCATCCCTACTGTTGTTACCTCAGCTCTAAAAACAGCCAGCAGCTTGAGAAGAAATGATAGCTCCTTGACAGGTACTGTAAATGGGTGCTTTTCTGTAAAACTGGATCATACAGTGCTTGCATTATAAACCATTTTCAAATTCACAAAAACAATGCATACCAGAGTTTGAACAATGGCGTGGTTGGTGGCATTCATGTGAGCATTAAGTGGAAAAGAACATTCTCCATCACAATAAAATGCAGCATATCCTTCTGGCGCTATAATCCAGTCCTAAAATACATGAGAAGAAGAAAAGAAAAACATCTATATGAAAATAAAAACCATTCTTAAGGGATACTCAAACATACCTTATCTGAATAAGTATTGTATGGTCCAACAGTTATTCTAATAGGATCGATCGTTCACACCCTGTAATATTAAGTTGAAGTGTACAGCAACATGTAACTATTCTCACAAGCATAGTCTTCTCTAACTTCTCTAAAGAGACTGCTAAGTAAGATTTGTGGTACACACTAATGCATGTATATATTCATGGAACACACTATAATGAAGTCTAGAAAGCCCAAGTGGGCAAGAAAAGGAGGAGCGTCCACTGAATTGAAGTCACTCTCATTACCTCTTAGCAACTTGTTGTTACTTTAGAAATCTAACAGTCTCCAACAGCTTTAATACTCATTGTGTGTGCTGTTTTCCTTTTCATTCTTCTAGTCTCTGAAGAAGAAATGAATTGGAACAAACTCCAGGAAACACCCCATGGAAATTTTAGGAAACTGAAAATTTGTTACTTGTATGTTTGCCCTGATATTTCTTCCACAGAGAAATAAAACTGATACAAGAATTTTTGCCTTATTTATAATAAAATATATTTAATATTTTGAAGATATGTACATTTCATATTTCTCAATAAAGTGGTTCAAACCTCAAACGTCCATTGTGATGGAATACTGTAAGGCATGTAAAAATTTCATTTTAAATGATTCTCACAAAGAACCATTAAAAACTGTTGTAATTAAACATTCCTGCTCACCTTACTTGTGAGGTATGTTTATGATTTTCATGTGAGATAATTTTTTGTATATTTATCTCATGAAAAATAGTGTTGACAATTCCTTTTTCTAGAAAAAAGCCCCTTTGGAAGCTAATGGACTTGCTTGTGTTAAACTGAAAACAGTGTGTACTTGTAATAAATCTATATTTGTAATAAAATTAAAAGTTTATAATATTTAAATAACAGCATGTTTTCATTTTACTTCCTAGAAAACACAGTTTTATTTCTCCCTCGTAATTATGGTTCACTCATAAAAGGGATAGTAAAGAAATGAAAATGATGTAAATATGCCACACACTGAATACACATTCAAAACTGACTACTTCACTCGAAAAATTGTGGCAAAACTTACGGGTGAGTAAGGATTCGTGAGCGCACACAGAGGCAACACTCAGGGTAACTGAGAGCCTTACCTGCCAGCCCAGGTCCCGGAAGCTCACATAGAGCTCATGCTTCTTGCAGGCTTGCTTTTGCTCACTTGTATTATAATCTGAAGATTTTTGAAAAAGCACAGTTTAAACAAATGACAGCATGTAAGACATACGACATTTGCAACACTTTTTAAAGGGGTCACTGAGAGCTTGGCCCTCCCTGCTAGAGCCACTTCTCTGTCCTGTCCTGTGTGCCATGTCCCCTGTGAAGCGTGGTGGGGCATTTGACAAGGATTCGCCTCGGGTCTGCATCCCACTCACTGCTTTTGGGCAGCTCCACCTTTGCCCACTCGCCACCTCCACGCTGCCCCCAGCCCTAGCCACCCTCAGCTGTACCTGATCTCTCTTCTCCGGCCTCCACTACTCGCTCAGCTGCAACAAAGCAGCCAGCAAGCTGTGAACAAGAAGAGCTAGTTTGCCATCTGCCTACAGGGAGCCCTGCCTGTCATCTTCACTGCTTCGCTCAGTTTGGCTGTTGGTTCCATGTGCCTCTTCCCTCTTTTGCACCTTGCTCTGGCTGTCCCACCTGCTTGCTGTCACATACAGCACTGAGGCTTGCTGTACCTTAGAGCCCTGACTCCCGCCAACCCCACTCCCGAAACCTTCCTGCCCACATGTGGTTAACCCTCTGTCTCCAATCTGGGCACATGCAGCATCTTCTCTTCCCTCAGCTTCCACTGGCCACCACCTTGTATAACCCTGCAGGCCGCTTTCTTCTCCTGTTGTGCTTTTCGTTTTCACCTCCACCACATCCCATGTGCTAACTCACCACGTGCTCTGTTTCTTGCCTGTGTCCCACCACAGCAACACTTTGCCTGTCTCACATGGGTCCCTGCTGCCCCGAGGGTGAGGGCCAGCACACTCCACACAACACCCAGTGCACAGTGGAGTTAATAAACAAATTTATCATCATTTTCTATACACAAATGATTAGAAGCAAAGGAAATGCATTATTTCTATTATATGTTTTGAAACATAACCTGAAATACTCATAGCTTTTGATAATTTTTTAAACAGTTAAGTATAGATGCAGAAACCCATTCTTGTACCTGGAATAAAATAAAATACAGAAGTAACACATACCAGTACAGAATATTTTTCGATCTTTTTTCCTCTCAAATTTGTTTTCATTTCATGTAACTAACATTTTACAAATCAACCCACTTTGATTATTTGTGGGCTATGAAGCAGAAAGATTACTGCAAAGAGCATTTGGGGAAGGTGTCAAGGCACAGTCTCAACACCCAATCTCTCCTTACAAGTGGGCATATCACATGTCACCTGACACTCAGTTACTTCACATAAATATTTATGCACTGGCAGTGTAGACAACAAGATAGCACTCATTTTGTGCTCAAGAGGACTTTCCTACTTGTAGATCAGCTATTTAAAGGGGTAGGGATCCATTGGTCTTACTGTGAATGGTTCCACCTGGGGAGACAGGAGCTGGAATGCAAAAGGCGAGAAGACAAAAGCTGGGCTAGGTGGTTGCTAGTCTGCCTGATGGGAAAGACTAACTCCACTCACAACACAGTCTTTTTTACTTTTGCATAGTTTGTAACATAATACAAGGTTGTCTAGTGACTGCTAGCTGGCCTGATCTAGAAGGGATGTTTTCCTCAGGACTAAAGCAGCTTGTTTTCTTTTGGCACTGAGGCCAGGTCCCACCTACACACATTGATCAATGTCCTAGCTTCCTGAGGCTCCCAACAGATAAGGGAGGGATGTTAGGAGAGGCTTCACACCCTTCCTCTGCAGGGCAATGCCCACCCTGATTTTCTGACAGGTACAAACTAACCTCAGCCAGGCAATGAACAGAGGAAATGCAGTGCTCAATAGGGAATGCATGAGCATCATCAAAGGTCAAAAACTGCATGTCTGGTTACTCAAATTATAAGCTTATTTTCAAAACAGAAAATAAAACTTTAAAAGTCCACATGAATCTGTTCTATCCATGGAGCTTGGATGCCCGCTGAATGACCCGTGCAATACAACATCACATGGGGAAGAAGCGAGAACATTTAAGGCAGAATCTTGCCTCTGCAAGTCTGGGTTCAAGAGCTTTAGGAACACATGCTTCCTCCATCAGAAATCGAAACCAATGGATGTTAGGAAGCCCATGTTGTGCCCTGTGACCAGCAATGCCAGAAGGGGTGTTTCCCAGCAACCACTGGCAGAAAAGCCTGCAGAAGCAGCATAAGGAAATCAGACGGAGTTTTTCAAAATATTGATCATCAGCCCACAGAAGAAGAAAGTGTGGTGGAAATAGTTCCGCTGAAGAACTGGTCCACAAGTGAGTGCAGGCCAGAAATGATGTGAATGTTATGGGCTCACAGTCAGCATGGGAGAGAGTAGCTAATGTGCCCCCACCATGCTTCTCTGTTTTGTCTTGTAATGTGGGGAAAATCATTTTGAAACACTGATCACTTTCTGAATATTATATACAAATATCTTTGTGAAGGATTTCAAGACTTAAACTTAGGATCCGCCTGCCTCTGGCTCCCAGAGTGATGGGAGTATAAGTATGCACAACCATGCCTGGCCAGTTTAGTTGCATTCAAATCAATCATTTTATCTTAGAAACAAGTAAAGATAAAAATGTTTTTGTAAAAAAACCTTAGTGGTTCAGAGACTTTAAATGCTATTCACAGCCTAGCCAGACACCTCAGAGGATTAAAGCACCTACCTAGGCAGAGCACAGCGGTTGGGGTTTAGTCCCTGTAATGCTGTGCCAGCCAGTGATTGCAACAGGGCATGGAGCTTTGCGCCTGTAATCCCAGCCCTTTGGAAGCTGAAAATTGGCGGCTCACTAGAAGTCTGATCTCTGTGGTGAGACTCTACAGACCCTGTAGACTCTGTGCTAAATACTAAATAAATAAATAAATAAATAAATAAATGATATTCGTGCCATTTCCTGAATAAACAAATGAACAGGCTAACTTCCTCATGAAGAGGACAACAGAAAAACAAGTAAAAGACACTGTTGGTAGCAGTACTGGGTTCAAGGTAGTATTCAGTTCTTTAAGAGGTTACCAGATATCTATCTAAAGATAGACACATCCAAAATAGAATTTAGTATTTAGGCATGGCAACAACTTAAATTAGCTAAATGTGATAAGATACATCTGCTTCAAAGCAAGAGATGTTGAATTTCTCACTCTTAATTTCCAAAGGAAAGGGGTAATAAAGTCAGTACATATAATCCCAGACTAGAAGACATATATCTTCTTAGAAATTATTAACTAGGGGGCTGGATAAATGGCTCAGTAGATTAAGCACTTCCCTGGCAAGTGCAAGGGTCTGAGTTCAATTCCCGGTTCTGCAAAAAAAAAAAAAAATATGCATCCCTAAAGAAATTATTAACTAAAGTGTAATAGGTTAAAAAATGGGAAGACCTGACACTACCATAGACTATTCAATAATGAAGCTGGATATGGGATTGAGGATAGAGAAGCTGTGATTAACTTCCCAAGCCAGTAGCAGTCTTGTCCAAAGAGGGGGAATTTAAAAATAGTGCTGCTCCTTAGTTTAATCACTAACTTCCCATAACTATACTCCAAAATTATCCACTTGAATGTATGCACTCTGAAGGAACTGACAGGATTGTCTGCATAGGCATATCTGAGTTTGCAGAGATACAAATGCTTGACATGAAACAGACACCTCCAAATTGCACTGCTTGGTGTGTTTCCTTCATGATACACAGAAAATATACATTCAGCCAATGAATGACACAAGAAACATCTGTATTTGGAGCCCACTGATGCATAAACTTAGCCATAGCCATAGTCTCCAGGTGTCTGGTAAACATTTCTAAGTGAAAATAGCCCAGCTGTGTCCTACATAGTTTCAGCTTTGATCACACATCATTGTTGCCTTCAATTTTTATTAATAAAATCACTGTTCATTTAGTGGTTAATGACAGAAAAGTGTATTACATTTCTTGTTTTCCTCCTTCCTCTCCAGATTCTATAACAAATAGGTCCACACAGCCCTGTCAGTTGACCTTTTTCAGTGTTCTAGTCCAGAGCCCACAGGATACTCTCTGCACCCCTGGTGGGACCAACTTTCCTCAACACCCTTCCCTGGTCACTTTGAAGACTAAAACTGTACCTCCTGCTCCTGTCTTCCTGTACCTCCAGCTCTTGAATCTCACTCTGTAATTTTACCTCCATATAATTCCCATCCATGGGGCTGAGGAGATAGCTCAGTGGTCTAATGGCCAACCTGACAAGCACAAAGGCCTGGGTTCAGTCCCCAGTGCTGCATGTTGTGCCATCCATGAAATCCCCGGCTTGCAGTGCTGTCCACCAAAACTGGGTGTGATGGTGTATGCCTGCAATCCAAGCACTGAGGAGGCTGAGAAAGGAGGATCACTATGAGTCTGAGCTGTGCACTGAAACCCTGTAACAAATAAGTGAGTAATATTTTCCATTCATACAGCAGCTGGTAAATGCTTTGCATGGTCCTCTAATTGTGTACACCACTCTGAACTAGACTCCTCCGCCCACCCCCACCCATTTCTGGAAAATGTCTATTTTTTCTCAGATAGGCATGTAAAGTCATTCTTGTCCAACATTACATAACAGTGTGTACCCAGTGTTAAACAATAGATAGATAATAGATAGGTAAAGATAAAGCAGAGCTCCGTCACTCTGTATCAGCGGCACAAACTAATTGTCTTAGAAGAGACTTCTAAAATTTTTCATCACTCAAGGAAAGATAGTGACTATTAATGTCAGTTTCTATGCAAATCATTTGAATCAAAGACATTTTCACCTTTGTGACACAAGTATAGCTCAATTTTGCAAAGCAGAATTGATTTCTAGAAGCTCAATTGGGAAATGACCAAATGTTTGTTAGGAATGATGTGATTTAATGAGCTCATTCTACAGCTATTAAAGATACTGCAACATTTGAAAAGGATGAGGACATTACATTTGAACAATGACTAAGACATTTTTGAAAACACATAAAATATATAATTTATGTCTTTAAATGCACATAACAAAACTATATTACCTCAAAAGAGATGCATACATAGAGAAAAAAATTTTGAAGTGCATGTATCGGTTGGTATCAGTGCAGCAATATATTTGTTTATGACTTTATTATTTTTAAATGCTAAGCATGTGTATTAATTCATTAATTTTTTTTTCAAAAAAGTAACTCCAGCTGTTGAAATCCAGTTCAAAACTCTTTTCTTGATACCAGTTGCTCCTAGAGGCCTGGCACGCCTGTCAGAAGTGAGATTAAGGGCTGGATGTCTAAATCTGGTTAGCTATGAGAGTCCTACCCGAAGAAGCCACCATGGATTGGCCAGGGCCACCACCTGGGGCCTCCTGTGGACCATATGACTAAGCAGGCAGCCAGCAGAGCTGCTGGTCTTTCTTTTGTGAGCCAGGCCCTGTCCTTTAGTGCTTGGCACAGCCTTCGGACGATCATGCTGCATGGACTCTTTTAAAAAGACACTTCAGCCATAGTGTCTCTATAGCTTAAAAGACTGGTTAACTTATAATTGAACTGTTGCCTGCATGTCTTTCTCCTGCATAATGAAATTTCAGAGAGACGTCCTCTGCACAAACTTCATATGAAATACACGGCATCTCCTGCAACGTGCCAGCTCAGACTTCTTGCCAAAACACAGGCGAGGAACAGTGTGTGGGCTGCAGTGGGGGCAGCTTCTACAGCAAGCCCAGGAGCAGTGGCTCCGTCCACATGCACTGAAAAGAGGGAGCTAATTTCCCTATGTGATTGGCACAATAGCTTACTCAGCAGAGATCTGCAGGGACCCCACTGCATGGGGCACATTGTTCAAGGCTCTCATGTGAAACTGCCAGAGAGAAAAAGGACACCAAGAAGTCTGAAGACAGAAATTTTTGAAACAAGAAAAGTAGGGCAACATTGGAAAGGATGACCTGCATTTCAGTTCTGCATCTTTCTCCTTTGATGCTTATTTGATGATAGATTTAAAAAAAAAATGCAACAAAGCAAATGTGTGCTGCACATCATCCCTAACCAGCTTCCCTGCCCTGCCTCGCAGCCAGAGACCTTACAGTGTTTCAGCCTAACAACACAGCACTATCATAGTTTATTACTTATATTTAGATAATTTAATAATTTCCTTGACATTTCAAGTCTCCTATGTATCAAATTTTCTGTTTATATTAGGATTCCCTTTTCTTAAAGCCCTGTCTTTTAAGCCAAATCCTGAGAGGCTTTTCCCAGTCTGCTTGATTGCTACTGATTGAAAGGTTAGGTCTCAGAGACACAAACCAGCTACTTTTTTCTTTTTATTATCAAATATGAACATGCTCCAAAACCATCTACTACATATTTCACAGAAACAGATGCCCATGACAAACTTTTCAAAAGAAAATATTGGTCTATATTAGAAAAATTTCGTACTTTAAATGGTGTTAGGAAACTGGTGAAAAGTTACATGATTTCTGCTCCAATGTGTTTTATTCATCTATGGTTACAGAAGTACATTTGTTACTTGTAGTCAGGAGGAAAAGATAAATAGAGCTAACCAATAGGGAAAAGGACTCTGATGATTTTGGTTGCTTGAGCACCTCTGCCAAAGTAATTATGACCTCTCATAATAAGTATGAGACTTATAATTTTCCTTTTGCAATTCCCTCAGAAATTATTTACTGTTCTATTCAAAGTTCACCAAGCACTTTTCCTAATATAGTCTGCTACATTAAATTAAAAACATTTCAACCAAATTCAGTCATTCTACATGAAAGGAAAAATATACAACTTTGACAGGCTAATATTTACAAAGAATAAATAGTCTTAAAAAGTTATGTTTCTTCATCTTCATATTAAGCAATTAAAACTTTTTGCCAACCAAAATATGTTATGAATAACATTACAAAATAAGCACCAGTGTCATCATTCACTTTAATTGAAAAAAAGCAGCTAAGTATCTTTGATAAAAAATCACCTCAAAACATACCCTTCTACTAGAATTTAGTTCAGTGAAATATAATTTGATGTAGGATTCTTCCCTTCAATTTTATTGTTAGAAACACCTCAAAATATCTGCTCCTATGGTTATTCTCTGGTGCCCACTCCTATGGGAGCTATAATTAATCTATTTAGTATTTTGTTGAGGATCTCAGGCAAAAATTTACCCCCTCCAAAAAATGTTTTTTGTGCTTGTTTCACAATGCTCAAATATAGGGTTGGTCTGTAGCTCAGTAGACTAAAGTGCCTCTTGAGGCACAGCGCAGCAGCTGGGGTCTGATCCCCTATTTGCAGAGCTCCTGGAGAGTGCTGAGATGGTGACTGTGACTGGGCGAGGGAGCGTGTGCCTGTAATTCCAGTGCTTGGGAGGCTGAACACAGGAGTATCACTATGAGTATGATCTTCATAGTGAGATCCTGTAGACCTTGTCCTAAATAGAAAAAAAAATTCAAATATATTCTAATAGTAAATAGCTTCTACATGGACTTGTCATTTTCAAAGTAAACTAAGAGAGCTGAAGATGTTAGGGATAATGCTAATGGCAATTTGAAAGTAAAATTCTAGTTTGCTAAAGTTCCACTTAGAGGAGTCCTATCTGCTCTATGCATCCACTTGGCCACTGTACCTCATGGGTGGCCTGCACGCGCTGACATGAGTACCAAAGGGTATGCACCACACAAGCACACAGCCATGCGGTACAGAGCTGGAGTATTCCAGAATCAGGACCCCCTGTCAGGATTGCGCTTTATAGATTAAATAATAATCTATCAGAATAATATAGCCACCATTTTAATCTGAAAATAGCTTGTTTTCAGTCTAGACTAAACAAGATCCTTCCCAATATAAATACTACAGTTAAACTCATGTCAGATTTTGGCAGTTATATGCTTTTTGGTTAATTGTGATTTTTATCTTCCTTTATATCAAAAACTAAGTTCCGGTTTAAGCTGACATCAGCTATGTATTTATATTGTTTTATTGAAATTTTCATGTAAACAAGTGTAGATTCACACCCAAGAGGTGATCCAAACAGTGATCCTGCAAATAATTAATGGAAATAGAAGTATTTCCCCAATTCTCATACATCTTTCCTGCTTCTTTCAGAAAGGATTTCTGAAAAGAGATTTCAGAAAGGGTTTGAACTGCATGATTCACATTTCAGTACTAAAGAAGGCCTCCATGTGGAATTTACCTGGTGGACTGTTCGCTCTGAGAGGCCTCAAGGAAGCTGGCTCTGCAGACATGCTGCTCAGCTCCAGCCAGGCTTTGCTGGCCTACCCGCTTTACCCGCTTTATCTTTTTATTGCTGCCAGACTGATTTTAATTTGAATAGAATCTTTCAACATATGAAAACAAGTCAGACTGATTTCCAAATGAATTACTGAGTGATTCACTAATGAAACATTCTGGGGGTGCTGGAAACATCCCAAGAAGATTAATACTCCCGCGGAAGGTGCACAGAGAGGGTAAATTTATTGTGGCAACTTGATTTGCAGCATGTGATCCCATAACTCTGCACAGCTCTGCTTTAATTTTCCTCTTACCTCCAGCACTGGACATCCTGGAGGAGTCCTGATGAGAGCTGGATTTATTGCGGTTTTGATGTTTCCGTTTGTTGGCTGCTCTCACGGATCGAAGGAGAACCTCGCTTGCCTTGAAGAAGGCCACCATGAATGGCTGTTTAGACTGAGGCCCATGTCTTCCAACAAGCCCAGCAGATTTCACGTTGATACTGCGTCCTGGAATGTAGCATGTAAACACTTGGTTTGTGTAACACCAACAGACTTTACCTGACATGAATCAGTTCTGAGGACACTTTGTAAAGGGAAATTTTAAAACATTATCAGAGTCTTTTCTACACAGGGTGAGATCATACGAACCTGTCTATTACTATTGCAGAAAATTGCCCCTCCCCCTTTAGCTTTTCATTTCCCATGATTCTTCTTCAAGAGAACATCACCCAGCTGTAGTTACACCCAGCTATCTATCTTCTCATGCCAGGAAGCTAGGGACACTGCAGTGGTAAGGTTGGACAACCCACCAACCTGAGAAGTCCACATCACATAACAATTACAAAAGTACCGTAGCCATCAACTCCTACCCACTAAGTGCCTCCCAATTTCTCTTTGAGTGATCACCGCAGAGTGTTGGAAAGGGTGTTTCTATGTTCCTCAGTCTGTCTCAGCATTTTAAGGCTTAATTAGCCCTGTAGCCTTTCTGCTTTCTCCTCTGATGAACCTTATGAATTCTTCAGTGTTCTTTTGGAAGACTAGGCTGGAACTAGAGGCTTACTGTAAGCTCTGTTTCATAAACATTATGGAATTTTTTGAAATAAATATTGAAATTTCAGAATTTTTCTACCCCTAAGTTTCAAGTCTGGAGACTTTCAGAAAAGGAAATTTCCAGGTGAGTGTGAAGATTCACATTTGCTCATACATTAGCCTATAAATTTTAACTCATATTTGTTTGTGAACATAGCCATGCATCTGATAACAGGGGTGCAAACAGTACCTGTGTAGCATGGAATTTAAAGGCCAGGTGCCTGGACAACAGGAGACTGATGGTAATGAAGACATCCTCCCACAGGGGTGCTAATAACCATACTTGTCAACATAACTTCACCACATATGTTTTCAGATATGTGTGCTTGATAGGTGTGTGCCTGGCAGTTCTCTATGTGGCTTCAAGCACTATTTGGTATGCTTCCACAGCAGCAAGTATTACTATTCTCTTTTTTTTATATTAAACTTTTAATAGGTACTTCTAATTTAAAATAACTGTTGCTTAAAATTATATGTAGTACATCATATGATGATAATTGTTAATATGTAAATGTATAATGTATATCACATTATACATATCTACAACTATAGTGTATCTACAAACTCCTGAATGATATCTGGTTCCATACAAAACAACCAAGAGGTGAATAGCTTGACCTTAAGTTGTAAGTTTAGTTGAAAATTACTGAAAAATTATTTTCAACTCTAGATATGGAAGTTACCAAGCCTGTAAGAGTACTATATAATGTGGTTTGGAATCTGCACATGATTGACTCTGGTTTTCCCCCTGAGAAATGTGCATGTTTTCTTAAAATATTTATCCAGTAAAAACCATGGATCAACCCCAGTCTGTCATAAGGCCTGACCCTTCTTAGAAGAAATAAAAAGAAAACAAGGCACTGAAACAGCATCAGTGGCATTTCAGCAAATAACCCTTTGCTCTTCACAAAGTTTATTTTGCCAGCACAAACACTTTTGTGCATGCTTGCATTGTGCAGAGACCTTCTCACATCAGAACATGAGACCATGCAGCGTGACGCTGCACAGCTGTTAGGAGGGAAACAGAGGCTTTAAATGTGCATAGTCAGGTTTTAAAAAGAAAGTCTGCACGATTCAGGCACCATAGGTGCCCTCAACAATTGTTCTACAATATACCAGGGAAACCTGTTTGATTCATGCAAGTATTAAAATGCTCATCTGCCTCTCAGATACCACTGTGTTCACTCCTACCAGTAAAAGACTTACAAATAATCAAAGCAGTAAACCTTAAATAAATAAGTATATAGGTTTTTCTTTTAAGTGCAAACTTATAATGGCTCTATGCCAGAGTCTATATTTCTTAGAAAAACTCTATCACTGGCATAAATGAAAGAGGCAGTTTGATTTGTGGCCACAGCAGTTTCCATTCTATTTCCACTGCAACAAATGTATTAATTCAGCTCAGACTTCCTCCTTCTGGCAGCTCTTCTGCTGCAAAAAGAGAAATTAGAGGTTCCAGCCAAATACCATACCTTGAACTGACCCACTTCAATACATAAACACTTTTACTACATGTTTATTCAGGTGTAGCAGTTAAAATTGGTTTAAGATGCTTCCAGTGACAGAAAGCTCAGCAAAAGAAAGAGGGTGTTGGTGGAAGAGCTGAGAAACTTAACTGTTATGACATAAAATGACTGGCAGTGTGCTCTTCAAATTTCTGATTTTCTTAGCTTTGGAATACAACATAAAATGTATTTGTTGAAGCTTTTTATTTTTATATTTTAATGAAGTGTTAATTTAACAGAAACTAAATTTTCACTTGTATACATTGATGGCTATAGAAATCACTTTAATATATGAACTTTCTAATATGGAAATAAGCTTCTGCAATGTGTTCATATACAGAATGTAAAAAAATCACTTTTCCATTCACTAGAATATGCACTGACCCTCTTATAGTTAATATTAACTTCTCCAGCTTTCATTTGGTTGGAAAAAATGCTTCTATGAATGTGATCCCAAAGGCCCACTGTTTGAATTTTTATCTATGGAGAAATAATGTTGCTGTGAAGACTTATATTGTGGAAACTGCAGCCGGGCATGTTGCAGACATGGCTTCTGGGCTTTCACAAAGGCAGTTGTTGTCTGTGGGGAAGAGTATGCTTCACATCAAGGTGAATTCCATTTAAATAACTTTTAATATTAAGTTTCCTTATGGCTTCTGTCTCACTATGGCAGTGCAGTAGCCATCAGTGTTTGCTCAGTTACCTCAGCCTTGACCCACATCCTGCAAGCACCAACACCCGAAAGCCCAACAGACCACACTGCCTAAGCCTCTCGGTGCCTCACTAGTGCTTTGGTCCAAAATGCTGACAGAACCCCAATCTCTACTGCATGCCTGAAAGTAGTGAATTCTTTATAAAGCTTTCTTTGAACATTATGAATTTTATAATTAAGTGTGCAGTATGTTGCAGGTATTGCTATGCACATATAATTAAAGAAGACTACATTTTTATTTAGGAAAATTATATGTCTCCGACATAGGAGGAATATTTGGGATGCGAACTTGCATAGATTCAGTGGACTGTACGTTACTTAGACTGCACTCAGAGCAGTAGCCCAGGTGTCAGTGTGGCCTCGCCACTGTTGCACTGCTGCGTGCTCCCTATGCAGTGAGATACTGCACCACACCAGAGCTCACGCAAAGCCCAGGCCCCCCAGGAGTATAAGAACCACAGTGGGGGAGAGCTCTGCTTCCTCGCACTTCACACTGTACATTGTGTCAAAGGTGTGCAAGACTCACTCGCTGGACTTGCGGACAAATTTGACTTACACCTGTGCTCCCTCCACTGCACTTATTCCTAAGTTGGGGATGCACTGTATGCAAGGGTAGAACTCTGATCTGTGACGTTTTTCATGAGTGAGACTGAGATTCCAGGCTGCCTGTTCTGCCACTCTTACTTTCATGCTTTTGTGTAACTACTAAAGATACAACATTATAGTCCACTTTGCCAGGGTATATCTGCATAACTGCAAATGTGTAGCCACAGTGAAGGTAGGCTTGTGAACTATAGGTCGAAGTCTGAGTCACGGGTATGTATTTCGTTTGGGAAATGTGACATGCAAAATGTTTATTTCTTTGAAAACAAAGTTATTAAAGGAGAATTTAACATCAAACAGCTCTTTAGACCCATGTTGTTGTTACAAGGACCAGTGGCTCCAAATATGAGCATTTAATTTTCCTGTAAGATACAGTTTGAAAATCACTCATTTGAGGATTTATCAGAGTCTAAATGCCGATATCACTCAACATTTAGCATAAATCCAGTTTGTATTTTCCCTCCCAAAACCCACAGTAGTGAACTGCCTCACCCAAATACCTGTGAGGAAACCTGAATTCCACCGAGTGCATGGACTGCTTCCTGCAAGAACGAATCCATACGTGGCGCCGAAACCGGCCGGCGCTTCTCACGTGTACTCGAGCTCCTCGCGCTTGCCGCCCACGGTTAAATCCGAGTCTAGTGCTCATAAATTACAGATTCTGGGTCTCTAAATTATACTGGAATTTTACCATTTTGGGAAACAGATCATTTGAAATGTGAAGAATTCTCTGCCTAGCATGTAGACTAAATCATGTTATATCAGATTTTAAGAAATGTAGAGCAAAGATAATTTTGTGTATGTAGATTCCACATAGACTTTAACTTACATAGGGTTCAATTAAACATGCTGTGTCCTATTTACAAATTTCAAATTTGTTATTCTTTCATGGAAATTGTTATAGTTTTTAGTTTTATAGTAGAAGGACAGATCTACTTCCAGATAAGCACATAGATTTAAAGTACCACAAACACAGTTTAACATTCCTACAGAAATTTGAAAATGGTTTCCATTTCCTTTTAATTATAAACAAAAACAAGTAAAAGCTAGGATTAAACTATCTCACTGACACTGGAAACTCACATTGAAATAGCATTTAAAATATATATATTTTTAAAGTTTAGAATGCAAAGTAATATTTTTACGTGATTCTTCAGGCTAATTCTGGTTCTGGTTAACAAATAAGGCTGATGTAATGTGCTTTCTGAATCTTTCTGTCTTCATCTTATGTAGACATTTAAAAAAATCACTTTTACTCCCTCTATATCAAATGTATACAGTCACAATTGTATATTAACATCAAGACATTTCAAAAACAAAAGAAGGGATAAATGGAATAATCTGTGTAAGCAAGAGTAGGAGTCCATGGCTGCAAAATAAAGGAAAAACACACAGTAAGGACATGGGCTTCAGGAGCGTTGCTAGTACTCAGCATTCCATCCTGATTCAGTGGAAAGAGCTGTGAGCTGGAAATTTCTGTGTTTAAAAAAATGGTTCTAGTTCCTGTTTGTATGCATCAGTAGAAGAATCTAATCTTCTCTGTTTTTGGGGTGCACAAGAGTTAGAGTACTGCAAAGTGGAGAAGGAGTTTAAAAGCAGTTGTCACAATTTTACAGAATGGTCTGTGACACCCTAAATCCTGAGAATGGAATGGCAGTTAGGAAAGGAAGAGGCTATTTGGTTAGAACTTGGGTATAATGACTGAAGTGGCAACAGGGAAATTTCAACATCTTCAAACCAAGCTCGGAGCTCCTGCTGCTCCAGGAAGCAGGGCCTGGGACAGAAACACTGAGCGGTATGATGGAGCAGGATGTGAGGTTTGGGCACCCTGTGGAAGCTGTCCAAATGTGCAAATATTTTATGGCATGGGGTGGACCTGAGGTGATGGGATCTCCTTCCATGGACATTGGGCTGCAAGTGTGGGTTTACTTTACTGAAGCCTGATGTGCCCCGCACATGCTTTTTCCTTGGGACCCTTTCAGCTGATGAAGAAACAAGCCACATGTGAAGCCCTGAGCTCACCTACCTAGGGAGGCGCTGGCGCTCGGTAGCTCTTCCCTAACACAACGCCTTTCCTGAGGCCTGAGGAAGCACAGGCTCCGCACATCAGGTCCCTCAAGGGTGGCCCAGCAATCTGCCCTCCAGCCCTATGGCTGTTAGGAGAGCAGAAACTGCCTTTTCACAAAACTATGAGAAAAATGCATTTAGTCTATTATCCAGATATTATGTGACTTTTTAAAATTTAAAAATATGTGCACACATAATTCTTTCCTTTAATAGCATGGGGAAGGAGGTTAAATAAAACTATAGTGAAGCAGAATTTCAACAGAAATTTACTGGAAATCTTTCAATGTCAATGAAGAGAACCTGATAGATCTCTAACTCAAACTTTAGATCTCAAACTTTATTACTATTTCACACTACTAAAAACTGTTTTTAATCATCAACCTTTAGCCATGGAAGTGGCACCTGAAATGAATTTACTGTGCTCACTGAGAACTCCATAGGTATCTAAGGAAAACATTTTTGATCATTTTATATTACATATTACTCAAAAAAATCTTTTATGCAGAAAACTATTTTACCCTCTTTTTCATTTGATAAATGAATCTGCAAAAGAGCTTAAGCTACTTTCAAGATTTTTGAAACATTCTAGTACCACCAAAATGGAAGACAAGCACAGTAAATTATTTGGACATCTGAAGAAGAGAAAGAGTAAAAAAGGTAAAGAACATTTTTAATGTATACAGCAGAGGATGGATTTTATTTTGCCATTTAGTATAATCTGCTATACTGAACATCTACCTTTACACCTCCAAAAATGTAAAAATAGTTAAGGCATCTGGTGTTTAATTCTTTCCTGTGGAGAGCCATAGAGAGTAGCCTGGGAATGGTCAGAGGCCGGATTCCTCTACGGCCTGCGGCACCTCCTCAAGCCTGAGCTAGATTACCCCTCCCATCGTGTGTGCCAAGATGGCGCCCATTTCCTGCTTCCGCCTTCACTGTAACCCGCCTACTTCATGATGTAATCAGCCTCTGTGTAGCAATGCCCTATAATGT